>JADQWA010001526.1:100000-312500 GCA_018344505.1 Nebria ingens riversi
CCATCACATGCGTTACCAGCAACATATCATATTGCATCTTAATTAATAAATATAACAACCTTACGCCACAGTCAAAAGTTACCATATAGAAATTGTACGTTTACACTACTATAGAATCGTATAGTTTAAATCTAAAATAGATTTTTTAGAAACTTGACAATAAACTAAGTTTACAATTCATTTGTACATAAGTTTGTTTTTGAATAGCCGAATAACTTAACTACAACTAAATAACAAACAGTAAACGAAATAAACAACGGTACAAAAGTACGATATATGTAAAAGTAGCAAAAGCGTAAAAATTACCAACTTATAAGTTTAAAAAAATGTTAATCTTCTATATTAGGTTGTGAAACTGGACAAAATAATAATTTGTGCAACGAAATTGATATTCTACGACAGTTTATTTTATTTTAAATAATTTTTGATAAGTACTTTTCATTTTATTTTCAATAGTTTTTTAAGCCAGCAGGAAATTTCATGTTAATAAGTTTTTAGCAGGTTTTAGTTACAAAATGACGTAAGGTTGTTACATATCTGGACTATATACGTATGTATATATTTTTATTAACAATACCTATTAATGAAAAATAATATTACAAAAGGAAAAGTGTATGAATTGGCGATGTTTTTCTATGTGAGAATACGCAAACAATGGTTGACAATCGATAAAACCCATTTGAAAAAGGTTGGTTTAATAATGTAAGGTTAGTAGTGGTCGATAGGTGAGCCGTGCATAATTTTAGTGTATATACGTATACCTATAGCAACTATAGAACGGTTTAAAGATACAGTGATAAATGATAGCTGCCAACAAACATACATGCATGCACCTCAAAGATATATATATATATATATATATATATATATATATATATATATATATATATATATATATCTATATATATATATATATATATATATATATATATATATATATATATATATATATATATATATATATATATATATATATATTATATATATATATATATATATATATATATATATATATATATAGATAGATATATATATTATATATATATATATATATATATATATATATATATATATACAATATACATATATATATATATATATATATATATATATATATATATATATATATATATATGTATATGTATATATAGGTTCTTTTATGCATCAGTAAGAATGTAATATATTTTTTTAATATTTAAATCTTCTATAATCACCATATGTGTTATCTGCTATATATTAAAAATCAAAATATTACAGTAATCCTAGAGTTTACTGTTGAATATAAATGTGTTTTTTTTTTTTAATGATAAATCTCCATTTTGGATTGAAACGAATACAAGCAAAACATAATCCATCTGTGTCATTATAGCAGCATTCACATCGGTTTAAATACAATAAATAATAGTTGATGTCAATTTACGTCAGATTAATTAGTACTAATACGTAGTTACAATTAATTAATTACTAGCCTAAATAATATTTAACACCAAATTGTGTTTGCAAGCTCTGTATAATTAATATGAGCTTATATTGAAAAATTGGCGGTTTCAGGTGTTTCACAATTTACAATCATGTACGAAATTAGTGCAATTAACAAATTAATAATCACATTTTTTGTAAATGTGCTATTATTTTTAGCACGGCTTCACATACGCCGTTGCAGTTACAGCAAATATACTTTCAAAATTAAAGATAAACTTTTGTTTGAAAAGTTTCTTCAAACATCTACAGTGTCTTACATTGAACTTTCTTATACGTAGCAGGTATATTTTGTTAAAATACGAAAGATATTAAAATATAAATGTTTAAATATTCAAGAAAATATAATTATTCATTACGCTACATTAGAAATTATTATTGCCGGACGTTTGTTAATTTACAAATAAATTAAAAACCTAGCAAAATATTTCTATATACTATTTTAATATTTTACTAACCTCTGAAACGCTTTTATTACTAAAGTTGAAAGTTTCTTAATTTTACTTTGAACAGTACAGGCTCTACACACACAGAAACACACACACACACATCGTCGTCTTAATTATCAACGGAATCTAAATTACTTTGTGTATAAAACTCAATAAGAAACTACTAATTATATATACTAAACAATTTAAGCGTTGAAATATTTATAAAGTAATACAAAAACAAATAAATATTTAGACCCCTATATAGTTTTAGAAAATTCAAAAACACGTCCGGGTTTGCGCACAGTACTTGTAGCCAGTGTTAGTTGTCAAAAAATGGCTTATCATGTCATGTGTTGTACGTGTTTGTGCTGTGAAAAGAGTGAGATAACCAGGAAAACTGCTCGAAAATATGTGAAAACTAACAATTGAAACGTTTTTAAGTGTTTGTGATATCAATTGATGGAGAGGATGGCGTTTATTGTAAAATGTAAGTGCATTTATAACCTATTCATTGATGGTGTCATATTTTTGGTTATGTAGCTATATGTGTGTGTGTGTGTGTGTCTCGTATATAGGCAACAAGTACTTGTAGTTGAGTCTATTTTTTTTTTTTTTTGTTAAACAATTGATAGGCATAGTTGATACGATTTATTAAATATAATTTCCTATATCTACGTAACTATGGAAACATAAATAAGATAGTTAAGAATTTTAATTGCAATTTTCTTGTAATTGGTATACTTTTTGAAGAAATGTTTTAAACAAAAGTTGTGTGAAATATGAATATCTTTAATTTTAATTGAGACAATTTTTACTGTAAGTGCAACCATTTCGGAGATATTGCAGAAACATTCATGTAATTTCCTTAAATATATATTAATTACACTAAAAATGCATTCAATTGCCCAAATTACATTTTAAGTACAGTTCATTTATATACATTGATTTTTGAACAGTGTATAAACAAAATAAGTTATCTTTCGTGTATACCCTTTCATTTATATATAGTTTCCGGAACATTTTAATATAAATTCAGGTGAACCCATAACGAATGTAAGTTATTATAAAATATATACATATATTGTATTTATGACCGGAACGTTTTGTGTATGCGACCACTTTCTATTTACTTCCTATTTCTGTTGCACTCATTTTATATAAATATATTTTTATCTTTGTCACATATAAACCGGAACATGGTGAATGTTAATACACACAGCCATCCAAACATTCATCATGCTACGTTCGCGCATCCGGTCACTCTCCCATTTGGTCATTTTCTCATTTACGTCCTGTATCCCATTTTATCGGATTCCCATTTATTCTCAGTGTGTGGATATATATATATATATTTACCTAACCTTACTAGTATCCAATCTTAAGTTATAAACGACGCATATTAAAATACAGTTTCGTTTCTATACAAGCAATTACTTAAATGTATAAAGCTTTTAAATTTACAAAAGATGGCGTACCACGCATCATAACCACGAGTAGTTAATATTCAAGTATAAACTATGTATGCATCATTTAATTACTTTACTATGTTCGCTATTTATTTAATTAGTATATATCTTTCCCATCATATTATTCTTGTTGTTATGGTTATTTTACAAGACCAAAACACACATTTTATAATTATTATACACGCCAAAAAGCGCATTAACATCTCGTAAATTAACATAATTTAACCATTACAAAGAACAATAAACCCCAAAATAAAATTACAAACAACACATAAAAGAACCTTCAACTTACTAACGATTACGTAAATTATCGTTATATTCCCATCAATAACCGAACCTGTGAATTTGTACATACACGAAATTCGAAACACCTTCACCATATAGTTTCGTATTCGAGTAAGGTTATGTTTGTTTGTTTACATGGTAATAATATAACGTGCGATGATGAGGGAGGACGTGAACAGTAACAGTAAGGTGAAGACGCATGTTTGCACATGTTTAGATTACGGGGTGGGTGCGTAGGCGTTTGCGTTTGTTCTATATAGAACTTGGAGTTGATTTTCTCTTGTTTGAAGTATGGAAATTGTCGGACATCAATCATGCGACCGATGCCAACGCCAGAATGAAAACTAACGGAAGTCGTGTTATATTTGTATGTATGTATATATATATATATATATATAATATATATATATATATATATATATATATATATATGTGTGTGTGTGTGTGTGTGTGTGTGTGTGTGTGTGGAAAGGGAAGCATCATATATATACTCGTATATGTATATATATATATATATATATATATATATATATATATATATGTGTGTGTGTGTGTGTGTATGTATGTGTGTGTGTGTGTGAAAAGGGATGCATCATACATATATATATATATATATATATATATATATATATATATATATATATATATATATATATATATATATGATGCTTCCCTTTTCACACACACACACACACACACATACACATACATACATACATATATATATATATATATATATATATATATATATATATATATATATATGTATATATATATATATATATATATATATATATATATATATATGTGTGTGTGTGTGTGTGTGTATGTATGTGTGTGTGTGTGTGAAAAGGGATGCGTCATACATATATATATATATATATATATATATATATATATATATATATATATATATATATATATATATATATATATATATGATGCTTCCCTTTTAACACACACACACATACACATACATATATACATATATACATACATACATACACACACACACACACACACACACACACATATATATATATATATATATATATATATATATATATATATATATATATATATATATATATATATGTGTGTGTGTGTGTGTGTGTGTGAAAAGGGAAGCATCATATTGCGTCACAGGTTGAGTAGATTAGTGTTTGGGAATCTTTTTCTAAGATTCTAAGAAAATGTTCATTAATTGCAATATTTTTGTAATATTTTCCATAAATAACTGAACATTACGTTTGACTTTCTGCTCTGCATTCATTGCTCATGTTAAACAAAAGATTACCGCGCTCTTACTAGTGTGGTGGGGGTAGATTAAAAGTTATCTGACGTCACCAGGATAATAAAAATTCGAAACTACAATAACTAATAATTAATAAATGATATGCGGTCTAATAAGGAACAATTACGAATTAAATTACAATCTAAAATTGTAATGTATATGTTTATATAACATTTAATGATTGACCTCAATTATTGTCAGTTCCCAAAACGAATACTTTGAGCCTTTGAACAATCAATTTGTAGCTCTACTGAACATACACTCTCATGGTACGGAGCTAATACTTCGCTGGTAGATTCGCATACGACAAAACCTGCTAGCATTGCCATAGTATGATATTTATATTTTACGTATAAATCAAACGAAGCACTTTACATTCATAGAAAATGTCGGTACCATCATGTATATTCAACCATTGTCTGTTGTCCGTATTTTTCTAGTTTTTTATTTTGTTAATCCAACATTTTAAACAATAGCGTAATTCCATCAGGAGTTTTTATTATTTTTTTAAAATAAACAAATAGTACACGGTTTCCGGTTGTTATATCTCATCTTATAATTTGTAAACAATAAATTAATAGTTCATCTATACAATAGAGTCTACAGAAAATCCTAATTACGCCATTAAAAAAAAATGCAATTTAAGTTCTGACAATAAAACAAAGCTTTGTCTACTGGATGTATATAATTGTTGTTATAAACAGCTGAATATTTAATGATTGTTTACGAAACAACACAAGTTGATGTAATTAAATTGTAAAAACTGTGTTTAAATTAACATAAAACATAGTTATAATCTGGCATATTAGATAAGTTTGATATAATAACACGTTGGCTGCGTTTGTATAACCATGAAAGCATTCTTTTTATTTGTTTGTTAGTTAGTTAGAAACTAATCCATTATTGAAAAAGTTTTCAACGAAAACTTTTTCTATTTGAACGTGCCGCCGTTGTCACCTGCATAAAAAACACCATTAGATCTATTTATCTATTCTTCTTCATTCTCGTACGAGTTTTTATTAATTTAGTTACAGACACACGTCATTCACAGAACTACACTAGATTAAAAGTTTAGCTAATATATAAATATTTAAGAGTCAATTTTCCACATAAATCAGTAAGGAAGGTTTACTTATAGAGGTCAAACTATTTGACTTAACCTCAAAATGAAATATGGCCTCATTTGAATTTCTTGTTACGAAAATTGCTTTTATTGTGCATACACAATCGCATAGTATTATTCTATTGCAGTTGATAGCAACAATGTGACGCAATAAATGGATGTCTGCTATTGTTAACGAAATCAGGAAGCTTCATTGAGATGATTGTCTAGTTAACTTTTATACTAATTGAAAATAGGAAGCAATTATTTTCGTATTTGATATGATGAGGGCCTGTTTTTTTTTATGTACCTATTCATGTTCTTGTTCACGTCAGTAATAAACTGCAACTGCAGTTTTTGTATATGTGTGTGTGTGTGATTGTCGAAAGCTATGCAGTATTTGAACAATACACAACAATTATTAAATAATCACTACCCGTAAAACGAACTTGAGACTAATATGTTCGTAATAAGTAAAGTGGGAGACACAAAATATATTTTCTACAACTTTTTGCATTTTTCTTACTCATATGTACGTATGTATGTATGTATGTATGTACCTACAGAGGCAGCACCGTCGAAAAGCATTCTGTTTTTATCAACACTCTATAAATCAATGGCCGCCGCCAGTCCAGGCACAAACACACACACACACGAAGACATACTTATCACACTTGCTTTGATTTCGTATTAATATATTACTATACGGTTTTTTCCACGAAGTTACGACGAAAAAAGTACCCAAGCTATAAGTAAAATGTGACCGTCACATACGTTATACTTTTCCTACGCTGCGTTGATAAGAAAAAACAATGGTTCATTGAATTAACATTTAGGGTGCATTATCTTTCCTTATAGGGTTATGTATTTGCACACACATAAAACCGACCCCTTTCCCATCGACCGTACAGGAGAGTAAAAACATATAATTTATAGTATGTACCAGTATACTCAATTTATAAAGGTTTTTAATTAATTAATTTCAAAAAAAAAACGCAAAATTGTATTAAAATTCATAGGTTTAAATTAGTGAAAATATCAATTAAATTTAATAATGATTTGCATACTGGAAACTGGAATCTTCAAGTAGTCAGGCCAATATACATATATATGAGAATATATAACTAACTGCACGGAACTAACATCCAACAGTTGAACTTTGCTATTCAGAATTGTAAACTAACCAACACGGGAAATGCATTATATATAATTAATAGATATTGAATCATTAAATTTGCTATTTCATTATTGATAATCATTCGTCATCGCTGCTTGAAATTCGGACGCCGCAAACTTTTTAAATTATTGAAATGATTTTACAAACAACGGAAGCAATTTGTTTTCTGCAGGATAAAATTTCGAACTTTTTCACCGCTTCAATTTTGATCAAAACCCCATATTTTTATATGGACCATTAAAAAACCCCAATACAATTTAATTCATAACAAAAAAAAAATTAGAGTGTTTTAAACTAATAGGTATATACGAGGGTGGTCTGAAAAGTTTCCGACCTCAACATGAAGATATATATATATATATATATATATATATATATATATATATATATATATATATATATATATATATATATAACACATATATACAATTTATTTAAAAAAGACAAAATGCATGTTTTGAGGTGTTTTTAAAACAGTAAAAACAAATTATTTACTTTTTTAGAACGATATTTTAACGATTTTTATTCCATTTTCCTGGCAATTATAAAGAGAAATATTGTTTGTTTTTTTAAAAAGTCATTATTGTTGAACATCATTTTAATATTTGTAATATTAATGCATGCTTCATTCTCTATTCATACTATTGCTTGATTACGAAAATAGCAATTTATAAAACAAATAATGGGGAAAAAATGGCGATTTTAATAATATTATTACATAAAACATATTAATAATTAAAATTATAATATATAAAACCGTAATAACTGAAAAAGTCATCAGTTAGGGAGAAATGTTCGTTCAAGGTGCAAAATGTTTAAAGTTTAGGCCGCTGCACCGCGCAAGTTAAGTTAAGTAGAAAACGGTGGTCATGTAAGGTAGGACAAGGTTCTTCTTCGTCTTCTTCGTTGATTTCATTCTTTCGTAAAAGTGTGTAGAAGAGAAGAGAAACCGCGAACCGTGTAACGAGATTCCTTGATAGGAAAAACCGTCAGTGCATAAAATCACATATATATAACGCTTAATTAAAAACTGACAAATAAGTTAAAAATTTCTCGATCGCACCGTTGGACCATTTGTAATCTTAATGCCGAGCAACAACGATTTTTCTTGCTCGCGCAACCAGCCGTTTACGATCCAACAACCAGTAGCTTACTTAAACGTTTAAATCGGGCCTGAACATTTTTAAATTTCCGTTTAAATTATTCGAAAACATTAGCAATAAAAACCAAATTAGAATACATTATAAATGTTTTAGAATTCGCATAATTTCCACTTAATATCCGGCTCAAAGAACCAATACTTTTCTCTCAGAAAGTCTATATAATATTTATTAAAATCAATTGTTTTGTAAATTATAAATCGAAACAGTTCTTTAGAGAGTGGAGATAGATTTATATTTGTTTAAATGCATATATTGTCTCGCAATCATATATGCTCTACTCTCTCTTGACTGAGTGTAGTAGCGTGCCTGACAGAGAGAACCGATTACAGCATGACATAAAGTAAACCAGAGCAACAAGCATAACTTAAGGATATGCTACGTTGGGTTAGTTTAAATTATGTATCTTTTATAATTTATGTATGTTAAACTTGAAGTAAGAATAAGATACGTATAGATTGAGAAGTAACCTTCGTAAAATATTTCCACGTGTACTCCACTGTGTGGAGATACCTTATTACGTACCCTTACGTGAAATAATGCACAGCCGTAAAGATGACTTTCATAAAATTTCACAACGCTATGAAAATGATTGCATTTATGTAATGAGGTTTTAGATGCTGGTATAAAGGATGTTAGACTGTAAATTGGTGTCTCCTACACTTGTTTGACATAAGTTGTTCTATTTTTGCTCGGATACACCTACATTTTTATATTTATCACGAAATTTATCATTTCGTATTTTAGACGTACTTTTATAAATACTTATACATACTTTTTTAGAAAAATAAAGTATTATGGCAAGAAATAAGGGAAAAACTGTTAAATATATATATAGTGCTCGTACTTACCGACGTGCAATATTGGTTTAGTGGCCATCTCGTGCAGAAGTTTTGCAACGAGTTTGCTGTCCTTTGGGTACATTTCATGTTGAGATATCTGAAGGTGGAACTTGACCAATAGCGTGTCATTTGGTCTACAAACAAACAAATGTATTATATAGTTAATTGTAATAAAAGGGGAGTAGAGGGATGGGGGGGGGGGGAGGGGGTGTGTGTGTGTGAGAGGGGGGGTACGTGTGTGTGTGTGTGTGTGCGTTTCTGTGAAAGCTCTAAAAACTTAAACTGTTACAACTATAATCCTTAAAGCTTTAAACTTAAGATTTGTATATGACTCGCAAGAAATCCTCTTATTTTTCCAAAGAATATTCAAACCGGAAGTGCATGTTTACTCTAGGTATCTGTTATTGTTTTAGCAATATCACCAAAACGGCGGCAATTTTAGCAAATTTAGTAAATTCTAAAATGATTTATTATATTATTAATATTTCGTACAATTGTTGTTCGAAATTTTTTCTTTAATATGTGTACAAGTTGTAATAAAATCGCTTCTGAAATTCTTAAATATCTTATTTATGTTGTCATAGTTACGTTGATATATAAAAATCTATATTTTATAACTCATCATCTATGCCTGTCAATATTTTAACAGGAAAACAAAATAGACTAAATAATTTGCGATTTGACATTTGATTGACATCGATTGTCAAAAATAGATTGAGTGAAAAATAGCTTAAAAGATGGTAAAATAATCAAAACACTGTACCATTCAAAATATATTTTGTTAGGTATTTCATTTAATTAAAAACTAACAAATTTCCGTAATATAATATAATGAATAATTATATTTCCTTGAATATTTCAAAACTTGCATTTTATTGTCTTCCTTATTTAAACAAACATTCCTACTGCAGATATTAAAAATAAAAATAATCAAAACACGCGACTCCACCAAAAAATATATTCATTTAATGAATCTGCAATATTGCAAGCAACAATACGGTTGTGCGATTATTGTTAATACGATGAGGCGCACGTATCCATTAGATATAATTATTTTTGAACAAAATAAGATTGAACGAAAAATGCGACGTTGCTGTCGGCAAAAGAGACTACAACGAACGATGCGATGATGTGAAACGTTTTGTTTTCTATTATTCCCGTGTGTATCAACTGGAAAACAGAGATAACTCGTAACACAAAAGCTGAATGAAAACTGTTATTACTATTATTTTACAAAACTTTCCACAAAAAAAAAACGGGATAAAAATGAAAAAATAACATCTTCAAGCACCGCACAAACAAAATACAACAATGCGGATATTATTAAGTAGTATATTATGAATGAGAAGAGTCAAAATGATTGAATCACAAGTAAATGCTCTTTTTTTGTTGTAAATATAAGCAGCAAATTCACTTACATTGAATTTCGTATAATTTGAATTGTTGAAAATAAAGTTTTTTTTTTGTATGAAAACATATCCGTTGTTCAAGCGGGTGTTTGTTAAAATTCTTGTTTTGGTTCGAAAGAATAAATTATCGAATGTCACTTAAATATTTCGGTTTAGCTGTGCTTGCCGCAAGGGTGGCTGTGGAAAAGAATTCGGAAGAGAGATTGGTGGAACAGATATGAATTTATAGCCCGATGGTGTTTTCGCGATTTCGAAATTTTCTACCTCCCCTAAAGTGTAACTACTATTTTACCAATTCTAATCTTTTTTATTGCCGCCAACTGATTTATAACTTTTATAATCTTTCAGGTTGCATTTGATTTAAACGCATTCTCTTTTTGTTTGACTGCCTCTGTCACCAACCGGGTAAAGAATAATAGCTTATTTTCGATACGCATTTCTAAATCGGGTAAAACATTTTCATAAAATATAATCTTATAAACAATTGTGTATTTAAATTTGTGGGTCCAATATCTCCTAGTACGCCTCTGATTAAAATTAAAATACGAGCGGAATTAATCGGGGTGCTACACAATATGTGTACCAAATTTGGTTAAAATCGGCTAGGTAACTTTAGAGGAGTAGAGGTGACAAATTTTAGTCTTACGACTAGCGAGCGCACAACATGTTACCAAGTATATGACATATTTACATTTTCGGAATCAGGGCGATAAAAAACGAACTTTTCATTAAGAAAAATGTTCAATCCGAGAATGTTACAAACCAAAATATGCAGACAAACACTTAAGCTCTTCTGTACTACGTAACAGCGAACGGAAATAGTAATATTTGAAAATAATTATTGTTGTTAGATGTATTTGTTATTCAATTGCGGAAATATTATTTTAAAAGACAACAAAGAAAGAAATATCTATTTTTTACGTCATTTGACCGAGGCGAAGGTTGCGAACAAAAATATTCTCGTATTAAAAAAAAACGGTGCTTTCATCAAACTATATCCATTTTCGTGTAATACTCTTTCCAGTAAAAGTAGATGTATGATGTAAAATCGTACAGCGTACCTATTACAGTGAACCCCTTCCGCCGCACGTAACCTAACCACGTAACCCGTAGTATATCTCATTGGCCATATCTGCATTCTCTGTGGCGTCGCTGGTATAGAGCAACGTACAACGTTTTTATTAGCATACAAACTGGTCGTATTCCCGTGATGAGAGAAGGATCCTTGCCGTGGCACGTGACTCTGGCACGACGCTGTGTTCCTGTCTGCTTTTTAGTGCGTATATATGTATACATACACAGTGGCGTATACGCATTGGATATGTGTGTGTGTGTGTTGTATCTAAGTTGGGTGTTGTCTTGTAGCGCCCTCAAAATCAGATCAATCTATGACACGATTCTAACAACACGTTGCTTGTGATGATATAGACATCGTATATATGTAAAGAAATATGCCTTTTAGATTTTCCGATTTTTTTTTTGTTTACACATGCGTAATATGCGTGATATAAATAACAAGTTTTAAAACATATATATTTTCGTGTTTATCAATGAAATGTTTGATATTATTATTCTATTTCAACTTTGTATTTTCATTTGTGTAATATTGCGAATCTAGCATTTGTAATATATACCTATATCATATATCCTTAGAGAGCAGAAGTTACAAATCTGTCCAATTTCTGATTCAGCAGTTACCCATATAACGTTAAACAAGTAATAACGAACTTCTCTTACTATACTCTGACTGAATGCTCTCGAAATACAAGTAACAAATATGTGCAAGACAAAGTCAAACAAATTCATTAGTGACCAAACGATATTAAAAAACATTCGTTTTTTTTTCTCTATATGAAACTTCCAGAAAAACACTTTTGTCCAGTTACAGAAACGTTCGTCAAACACTGACGAACCGTTAATTATGAAACAGTCCGTCAAAAGTGCGAATTTTATCAGACTGTCAAACAATTGATGGTTTATTAACATTTGACAAACATTTATACAACTAGACATTTAAATTTATTGTATAATTACACCTAAAACTATAATTATACAAAAATCAAATTACATAAATAAAATCGTTATATTTAGGCCCGATATTTCCATCTTAGTTAGTTATCTAACTGTTAAGCATAGGATATTTACATGTAAACAACTAACGACTAGATAGCTTATCTACGGTTTTATTCGAAAATGGATATTTCATTTGTAAATTGTCAAAATAACGCAACTTACGCAACTGACAAGCACTGTCAGTTGCATAAGCAATGTACTGTTAATATAATGGGTAAAGCACGAAAACAACCAGTGGTGCCCAACTTGTAGTCAAAAATGACTTGATTAAAACTACGTTTAGACTACCATAGAATCGAATATTTTAAATCTAAAATAGATTTTTTAGAAACTTAACAATAAACTAAGTTTACAATTCAATTGTGGGTTTGTATTTGAATAGCCGAATAACTTAACCACAACAAAATAACAAACCTCAAACGAAATAAACAACGCTCCTAAAGTATATGTAAACGTAGCAAATGTATAAAAATTACCAACTTATAAGTTTAAAAAAATGTTAATCTTTTATATTAAGTTGTGAAACTGGACAAAATAATAATTTTTGAAATGAAATTGATATTCTACGACAGTTAATTTTATTTTAAATAATTTATAATAAGCGCTTTTCATTTTATTTTCAATAGTTTTTAAGCCAGCAGGAAATTTCATGTTGGTAAGTTTTTAGCAGGTTTTAGTTACGAAATGACGTAAGGCTGTTGCCTACGTATCTGGACTATAGAAGATGTAAAACGTGCATTCAGTAAATTGTAATTATTAAACAGTTGTTGCAGTGATTCACCTTTTGAGACTGTTGCTTAACAATAATATTGATCTCAATTTGTATATATAGTGTGTAAGTAGTTAACACGAGTACTTGAATGTATGACTAAGAAGGAAATCCATACAATTGTCATTAAAATTATTCTTGGAAATATAACCAATTCACAATAAAGGTAATAGACTAGCAAGAACTGTGTTTATATTTGAACAACTGCATAACTCGTGTATCATTTAATAATTTAATATGTTTTCTATGAAATTCTAACGAGTAGGCGCAAAAAAGCGAAATAAATCGCGCGTTATTTTAATTATCAATGCGAAAACTTGTATATATAATATAAAAATTATTTTGTATTTAATTCTACAATAAACGAATCTATTTTATATGTATGGCAATATGTTTAAAAGAATAGTGTTTTTAATTTTAATAATTTTCTAATTTTGGAAATAAGAAAGTCATGCGTCCTTGATGTAGTGAATTGCAAATATGTACCATCTTGATTTTTGTGTTTGTTAGTTGGTAAAATATGTCATCGATCACGTAAATTGTTAACTAGAGAATAGCGTACAGGTACGGAATGAGGAGGGGGACGTCGTTTTATTTCGGTGTATTTATATTCAAATTAATTCTTGAATACATGTCAAACCTTCAAAACACGTTACGCTGTTGTCAATATTTATTGTTCCGTCTAATAGATGCACATACAAATGAGACTTGTTTTCAGTAATATCTGAATAATTTATTTTCTAGTTTAACTAAACTTGCGGCGCAATTGTCGTTCATTTTATCACGCTAATAGATCTCATTATACATAAAAAAAAATATTCATACACAACATTACCTTTAAAATAACAATGAAAAATAAATAGCGAAATTTTCTTTCAAATAAAAACCAACACATTGTAGACACATAAAAAATTATAAAATATTAAACAATCTAATTGAGATTAATAGTGTAATATTACAAGAACTTTTCATAAAGCATCTGCAGTGTCTTGCACTGGATTTTCTTATAAGTTTTGTTTAGATATACATACATGCATAGCATCATGCCTATTTCCATCATATGGGGTGGCAGAAAACCCTTTAAATTCATTCCCATTTTGAAGGTGTGAAAAGTTAATTAAAATTTTGAGATTATATATAATCAAAAAATTAGTATAAACAATTAATGAATTTTATTTATTTATTTCAAGAAAATACAGTCTATTGAAGATCGTTGCTGTCCATCCCATCAGCAGTGCAATGAGCCTGAGGAACCATTTACAATCAGAAGACATCTTCATCAACTCCTGGAGGCTGCTAGAGGATTCTAAGAAATGAATGGGGTCAATGAAATTGTAAGTATTGTTTAAATCATTTTATTTATTACGTTTCACTTAATTTACATACAATTTACATAATATTTAAACTTATAAATTTTATAAATTTATTTCAATAATGCAGTCGATGGACGAGTCCATCGGCAGTTAAAAGATCAGCGTCCCATCCCCTAATTAGATAAAAACAAATATGATTTATTATACATTACTTTTTAACTGAATGTGTATGTTTGAATTATATTTATAAACAATTGTGCTTGTAACAATAATTTGTGTACTTATATTATTTTGTTTTAAATAAAAACATTATAATATATATAATACATACATACTTTACCTTAAAAGTCCTTAAAATAAGGTGTCTTTCTTATACGTAGTAGATATATTTTGTTTATATAGGAAAAGTATTAAAATACAAATGTTTAAACATTCAAGAAAATAGAATTATTCATTACGCTATAGGTATATTTGAATTACTATGCCACAATTTTTTTTTTTTGAATTTTCAAATGAACTTAAAACCTAACAAAATATTTATTGGTATATAATATTTTTAATAATTTAATAATCTTTAAAACACTTTTTCATTAAATCTATTTGTGACAATAGAAATCAAATCCCATATTATTTGAGTCTATTTTATTTTTCTGTAAAACAATTGACTGTACTAAAAACAATATTAACGTGTCAGTAAACCTCGTTAATGGTCGTAAAATACGAATTAATTTAAACATGGTCATTTTACACGTATCTGTGACAGGAAGTAATTTATCCTGAAATATATTTATTCCTGGAATCATTTCACTACATGTAATACTTTATTCATATAGTCTATTTATAATTATTAATTAATATACTTGAATTTAGAATTCCAAATATAAATACGTACACGAAATGTATTTATAATTATTAGAGAATATCGTTGTTAACGAAAAATTATTAAATGATATTTCTGGCGTCTACATCCCTTTTAATATGTATCTATTCTTCCCTTATTTGTAAGCAGAAATCTTTTTCGAGCGCCCCCTTTTAAAAAGTATGTAAGTGGATGTTTTTCATATGCAAATTAGGCACGGTGAAGATTATTTAGTTCACAAAAAGCCACTGAAAAGGGATACCAGATTTACATGATTATTATTATGGCACTATACTTTCAGTGATAGAGAATGTCGAGCGCGTAAAGTGTGTGTGTGTGTGTGTTATATTTAATGAGGTGGCACAGAAAGACGAAAAAAACAATCTATCCGCAAAGGTTTCTACGAACAAAAAAAAATCATGCATTGTTAACTATGAAATGATTATTTATACCGTGTTTATATGTAAATAGAACTCTCTTTTGTTGCAAGTGTGATAAAAAGGAATATTGAATCGTGTGTTAAAAACAGCCAAATCGAATGTATTGTTACTTTGATAGCTTCAAAACAGTTTTTTACAAATTATTTCTATAGGTTATTTGTGTTTTTCTTTTGTGTATTTAACGTTTCTGTAACACATATATGTATATATATATAGCATTAAAAATGACTCCTCATAAACACGATATATTAAATCAGATAAATTGTGAATAAATTCCTAATAAAAGTTTATGATAAACGCAATTTTAAGGAGTATTTACAGAGGAGATTTGGCACTACATATCTATCAGTGTCAAGCGCATCAGTGTCGCAAACTGTCGAAATAACACGCACTTTAAAAAGAAACCAACAGATGGCCCTATATAAACATACAACATACTTATGAATTATAATCTTTACTTTCTTATACGAATATATATAATTAAGTATTATAATCAGGAAAATTTTCGAACTCGAGATTTTAACGGAAATACATCTTTTGACCTTCCCTGAGCCGAGTCTGACTATTTTCAGAATTCCGTCTGTGTGTGTGTGTACTCATATATGTCCATTCAAAATTAATATAAATTCAATAATATTCTTTATATTTTCATAAAAAATACGCGATACATTTAAATGTAACTAAAACGAATTTAAAGCTGTATGAATAAATACTGTATTAATATTTAATAATACGTTTAACCTACTGCTTCGGAATCTCTACGCATAAACTAGGAATTTAATTGGTAATACCTGTTTTCTTTCCGGATTGGACTGGAATAAAAATATTACCGAACATGTACAAGTTGTTCTAGCGTCAGTTGTACTTAATATTTTTCAGATACATGTTGATTTTAAATAGCGTGGAGGAGCTCTGATAGTTTAAACTTTAAAAAATAGTTATAAATAAAAGTTATAATTTTGAAAGTGCATCGAATATCGAAGAACAAAAGTGCAACACAGAAGATATGCTAGTGCTTATACATCTGGTAAAATACAGTGAAGATTAAGAAGGAAAAGGTAATATTTTTAATTAATATTTATTAGACATCAAATATTATTTAAATGATTGTTATTTTGAAATAAGTAACTTGATACCTATAATCAGTAAAGGGTTCAAAAATTTAGATTCAATACCCGTTGTGGTCCCTGTGCGCATGTAGTGCTTTTGCAAAACGGATTTTCTCCACAAGTAAAAGTGCGTTTTTATCATTTATGTTTAATAATTGCGTTGATTATTTTGAACAAGTGCCACGATTTGAGTACCAAGTGTTTACTATGTGTATACCTACTTTAAACTTAAAATAAATATTTATTCTTTCCGTTTAAAACTGTGGAAAAAAAAGCCTGTCATTGATGTAGTGATTGAATAATATAGATAATTTAAACGCGGGTTTAAACAATGTGTAATATTTGTGTAATGGAAATTGTCTTTTAATCGTATAGAAATTCGGGTTTAATAAATCATAGTTCTTCGTAAATGTTTAGATGTTTTTTACTGTTTAAACCAGTAATTGTATAATAATGGAACGAGGTAGGCCATGAGCAGCCATCTTCTATAGTTCGAAGTGACGCGTACCTACGGTTGACAGCAGAAATGTTCTTAATACTAAAGTTATGAAAAAAGTGTTTAATATCGCTGTTCTTATATTGTTTTTAGTGTTAAAAGTTAGCTAATATAATGATCATTGATATTCAGTAGGGTATAGCGCGATCAGATAGAATAAATTAGATTTTTGCGAAAATATGTAATTTCTAACCTATTACGTTGAATATAGGTATATGGCGTGACGCGGGCATGTCTATCTTTCGCTTATTAAATTCGTTTATTAATTTAATGTTTTTATTAATTTTTCTTAGCTTTGAGTTCAGAATTTAATAAATAAATATTAAAAACGGTCGCGGGGGGGGGGGGGTGTTTAAGGCATTGTTTAATTACTAGACATGATTACTAATGTATTTGCCAATGTTTTAGGGGCGACCAATCCACAACAACCAAAGGGCTTTAAGAATAGAAAAAGTAAGTGATTTTTTTATTATCCGGCATGTGCTATCTTTATATTTCCCAGTTTATTTCTTTCTTTCTTTATTTATTATTGTTTATATGTGTATATATGTATGTATAATCCGATTCGTAAGTAAATGATTAATTTATTTGAATATTTCCGCGAGTGTTTATCAATTAGTGAAATGACTACGTAAAATATCAGCCATTCCCTATAAAGTATTATTGAAAGTATCTTAAAAATAAATTAACATTTTCGTTTAAAACTCTGTGATAGTGAAAGTGAGTGTTTAAATTATAATAGTAAATTCATGAATAAAAATTGTGCTTCTGAGTGATTAAAAATAAATTATATCGCGAAATAAAATCCAGTGCAATCATCAATGAATCAATCGCTAACAGGAGCAACTAGAACTTCAGCTGTGGTATAGGAGAGGAACAAGAATTGGATTTGGATTTGGTGAGTACCATTTGTACTTCTAATATACTTCGTGCGTTATCAGGCAGTGATTTTCTACTATAGGATGCAAAATGTAAAGATAATCCACTGTCTTCGGGTGTACCTATATTATATTACTTCTTCTTCTATCTTCTTTTAACAATTTCTGAATACGGCTCGTATTCAGAAATAGTTAAACAACTGGGAAATATAAACTAATTCACTCATATTAATCAATAACTTTTTTTAATTAAATTGTATTAATTAAAATTAACTAAAATAATATAAAATAGCACATGCCCCAAAAACTATGTTTAACTTTAGAGAATAACTTGTTCCAAACCACCCTGATAATTGCAGAACCTGATGAAGTGGTAGTTGAAGCAATTCAACCTTACCATGGTTCATTTAATTTTTTTACACAAATGTCTGCATATGTCTGAAACACGCGCTTTGGTTTCAAATATATGCGGTAGCACCTGCCCTTACGGTTAGAGCAAGTATTTTCTTCAGTTCCTTCTCATTTCGTTTCGTTCCGATTGTAAATACACTGTCCTCCTTGACATCGTTGGAGCAACCACCGTTGGACTTCTAGACAACAACAGCAACATGAAGACCTTTTGTATCGTTATCGCGTATACTGTCCACACATACAAAGGCAGTTCTGCTCCGGGAGCAGATCGTTGTTGTTAATAATGTGCTATAGATTCTCGGGTGTTTGTATGCATTCAATCTGGTTGGGTTTTTAATTCGGGTCTCGGGTGTTTTGGGATGGGCGGTTCGCGATTCAAGTCATTTAACGCTGATATCATTAGGTGTGACTTCATCAATATGTTAGCCGATTGTTGTACTTTTGACTGCGTCACTACACGTCGATCAGCATCTGATACGAGTGCTGGAGGTACTAAGTATATGCTCTCATCTTGGAGGTTTGTTGTTCACTGGCATGCCTCCTATCGTAGCTTCCTTCTGTGTCCTGCTTCGCGTGAGTAACGTGTTCGTATAGCGTAAATCTGCTGGCGGTTGCGGACGTGCCTTAAGGTTGGATATACCGATAGGCTGGTCATTGCCAGTGACACGGATGGCCTGGGGTGCGGTGTAAAAAGGTACATTAGCTCGTGCATGTGCAGGGTCATAAATACACGGTCGGTTAAATGAGATGTATGGCACTTGTTAATATTGGCGCGTTGCAAACAACCGATTGACGAATTGTCCAAGAAAGCCTATCTGTACATTGTACGATGTACAGTGGGTGCCCGGTGTCTCTGGAACGGTTACGAGTCTCTCTACTGTACGACCAGGGTGCAGTAGTGCTAGCACAAGTGCCGAACTGGGTTCACTGGGAACCGGATTGATTTGTTGGTTGGTTTGACCATCTCGTTTGGTCATAATAATAAAATCTCGAAACACTGGGCCTGCCGCAGGAGCGAGGTGGGCCCCCAATAACTAACTGTACTTTCACACTTTCAGATTGAACGTTTTTCGGACGTCCCAGTCCTGGTTAACTGGGTGTCCACCTTTTAAAGTATTCGCAGTGTGTGAGCAGACTTGCACACTGCACCCTATCTATGGCAGTTCGCCTTCTAATCCAAATTTCTTTCAGATATGTTCTTATAGGTGTAACATTGTGTCGTACCCAATGTTACCCAAATACATCATGCATGCACTGCACTGCACAAAATTGTGTGTGGAAGCACCACTTAGAATAAGTATCTCAAATATTAAGTAGAGGGTGAGAACATCTTCAAATAGGTAGGGGGTGGGCATATTTCAGTTAGGTAGGGCCCTCGCCGGGGTACGTTTCAAAATGATTTCTTATAGTTAATTAAATATATAAGTTTGTATCACAATATAGAATCTTTCATAAATCGTAGGTATATGTTTTATTCCAAGTCTAGTTATGGAGTGGATTTTTGAACGTAACCCTCTTGGAGTTTACCTTGACGTGGTGGCGGGACTTAAGCTTTTCTCGCTAATGTTTAAATATTACTTTATTTCAAAAGTATTTTTTTGTTATGAATAGTGCGAGATGCAACAAAAAACTCCAAACGCGGTTAGATTTAAGAAACATCACTACTTTTGCACAGAAATTTAAAAACATATCATTATTTACTTTAATGACAAACCGGTACATTATTTATTTTTTCTTATAGTATGATAATAAGAAAGGTTTAAGTATTTAATTGTGGTAGGAATATTCTATTTATTTTTTCCGGTAACTGCGCTAAAAAACGTATTTTCGAAAATAAAAGTTAATATTGTTGGCCATAGTTAACAAATAAAACAATAACTCATGTAGCAATTTTATTTTAATAATTCCCTTGTTCTATAATGAAAATTGCAATTAAAACAAAATGCAATTTTAAGCACGAAAACTCGTTCTCTGAGAGAAATTAGAAATGTGCAGACTCAGTTTGTAGAATTATTTAAAAGTACTAAAGTAATTATTTTATACAACGTTCAAGGAAAATATTGATAAAATTATAATATTTCTAAAAACTACAAAATGTAACTAATAATAAATAAATTAAACAATGTATAATTTTGAAAGAGATTATACAGGGGTTGTTATTATATATATTTATGAGCGTATAGTTTTATTTTAAGCACCGTTTGATATCTGCCATAGAATATAACGTGACGTGGCAAATATTGGATGACGATAAGAGGCTATAGGTATACATAGAAATATTCATAACCTGATTGGAAATCGATATTTTCATATTTAATGTAAAACGGTTACTAGCTCTATATACACAAACAAACACGATCACATATTATGTGAGTATGTATATACATACATAGGTGAATATGTGTGTGTTCGTGTCAATATAAACTGCTCTTTCACTAGTTTGCATTCACCATCAATCGCCGGAAATCTGTTGCGTCCTTTTCTGTTCGTATACTCTACTCCTATGGTTTACAGATTAGGTGAATTATTCATAAGAATCGTGTATAGTTGCTGTTTTGAATACAACGAAAATAGTTAATAATATGTGACGGTGGATTATAACATTTTTCCATTTTCCAAAGCAGGAGATGACGGTTCTTGTAGTATATATATGTATGTAAGTAAAATGGTTGAGTAAGTTTTGTGAAATTGGATAAAGTTTTGAGTAGAAGATTGTCCCCTTTTGGTTAACAGTATCAAAACTATTAAATAGCTGTCCTGTTTGGTTAGCGTAAGTTTCACCGTTTATAACTAAAGACTTTTCAAATTAGTTACACTGCAGCCCTCAAGACTGATTAGATTGTGGATAAATGGTTTAAAAATCAGCATTTACTTTTTCTAAGTACTCGAAGTACTTTAGAAATTGAGTATACATTATTATTTAACAAGTTTTTCACATTTAACACAAGTTTATATGATTAATAATCAAATACAAATCGTTAACGTTTTTAATCTACATATAAGTATAAAATTTTCAAACGATTTCTAAGTTCAGTGGACTTCGAAATAAACATTTTCCAACAGCGAGAGAGAGAGAGTTACAAAACATGTTCTTCAAGCGCACAAACACGATTTTCATATGATCGGTTAGCGATATAAGTTTGTCGATTTGTTTGATATTATTTTTCTTTAAAAGTTCGCCGGACGTATATATTCGCACATAAAATCGTACGGTACGATTGACACAGCGAGCGTAGCATAGTTGACAAACAACAAAAGACAGTTTAGTACCAAACGCGGTATATATATATACGTATGAGTATAGTAGTAAGTACGATAACACTTTCGCAAAAAGATATTGCAATTTGAAGTCGGGAGAAATGTTAATGAGATGCACCACGTTCACGGAAGCACTCGTGAAATTAAGTTTCAAAACTATAGCTACATTAAAGCAGACAAACTTGCATTAAACAACGTTTGCACGTGTACATATGTGTGCGCGTGTATATGTGAACGGCCCAACGAGGCACATAATACAATAATATGATGGCCGACGTCAGAGCTTCCATTAAACATATAGTGTTATCTAATATTAGCAGCTGATTGTACGAATTTCAAAAATTATTATTGCGCTCTTGTGCCAAGATGCCATGGCCCTTGGAGGATTATTTTATATACAAATGTAGGGATGGCTAATTATTATTGGTTTTATTGCAATTGCATAGTTTGCATGTGATTCTCTTCTAAAGGAATGAATATTACAACATTTTGAAACTATTAACGTATTTATGAGATTTGGAAGATTCGTCTTCTACAATTGGTTTCCAAATCAATTCGTCCCCACACAGATATTTTGTCCCCACACAATTGTCCCCACACAATTCGTCCCCACGCAATTCATTCCCACACAATTCGTCCATGATAGGTACTTCGTTTCTGATAATTAGTTCTAGAGAATTTGTTCTCGATATTTGGTCCCCAGATAAATTCGTCCCTGCACAATTGGTCCCTAACAATTCGTCTCCGACAAATGATCAACGACAATACGTTACCGATAATAAGTATACGATAATCCGTCTCTCACAATTAATTCCCGATATCTAATTGGTCCTCAAGAATTCATTTTCCGACAATTGATCCCCGAAAATTAATTACATACAAATGGTCCTCTCAACATAGTTCAACATTTATATAATATTTTGACATTTTTCATCATTTAGAATACTTCAAACATGACGTTTTTCGTCAGGAATCAATTGTGTAGAGACCAAATGTATCTCCACGAATTGTCGAGGATGATTTGTCAGGGACCAATTGCCGAGAACGAATAGTCAGGGACTAAAAATTCAGATTTTTTTTATAAAATAATAAGCGAGGTGATAAGATTTTAGTTTTATACGGAAAAACCTAACTATATATATAGGTATAGAATAATTAATAATAGGTTTAAGAACACGGAATAATTAGAGTGTATGTACCTACTAAGAGAGACAAAGTGCATATATAAAATGAAGATTTAGTATATCATCTTTAGAATAATCAAAGTTACTTGCTAATTACACTTTATGAAAGAGAATCGCTAATTTGTATTATACGGTATTATGAAGATGTCTACTGTGAAATATGTGAACTTTGTGATGGCGTATACACATAGGTACTGCATTATAAATTGAACACAGAATGGCCTAAAATAGTTTCGAATTTCGGATTAAGTTTAATAGTTGCTCAATTTATTTCCTATAGGTAGGTACATTTGACGGTAACAAAATACCAATGTTTGATTTATTTATAGTCTATAAATTAATAAAATTATATTATAATGGATGTAAAGAGGTTTCTGCCACCCCATTTAATGGGAATATGCATAAAGTTATGTATGTATAATTTTTCTTAAAATTAGTTTCGTAATACTAAGTTTAGAATAAAATTCTATGCAAGCTTCATCTATAGTTAAAGTTAAAATGCAAAACAATGTCTAATATTCTGAAACTAATGTGTTCCAATTAATTTTGAAGTCAGTCTGTTCTGATATACATTTCCAAACCATATGCTACGTTTAATATATAATATAAAGCTGTGAGAACAAAGCTAACATTACAGTCCATAATTCGTCGCGAAATCTAATTTCTCATCAACGTCCATTTTGTTCTTGTGTCACAAGGAAAATGGCGTTCACCCACTGTCTTTTGACATTTTCATTAAAATATTAAGAAACAAACTCGTTTAGGTATTGGACCGAGCACCACGTTCGAAATTAAATGTTTTCACCTTCACAGAACAAACAATTTTGATAAACAATCCCGGTTCTCCTGTACACCATACAACAAACATTGATTATTATCAAAACTATATTCCACATGGTTATTGTCAGTCGAAATTAGTATACCAGGGGACAGAGTTAATCAGGCGAGACTAAAGTTGGATTAAGAGTATAATTAAATATCAATTAACACACTGATGGAACGGGGGGTGGTCGAGGGGTTGGTAGGGTGATCCTTATTATGTGCCCCACTTGTGCTATACCGCCAAGCGGCTAAAAATTTAATTTATTATTCCATATTTTATGTGTACGGTGTCCTGCGTTCGTTAATGCGGCAATGATTTTTATTATATAATAATTTGCAAGGATTTGTTTCAAAATTTATTATATATGTATTATTATATTTAAATCATTGAGCAACATACGAACGCGTATAGGCTACTAGAAAGGCTTTTTTCAATGTGACATTTTTAGCTTATGTTAGTACTTCTTTCACAAAAAAATGTACGCAAAAAAAATACGTGGAAAAACCTAAAAAGACCGTCAATATTTCTAATGTAAGACAGCTGACATACACCGGGTTTACACATGCCTAAAGGCGTTATATTAGTAATATAAGGAATAAGCTTTGACAACGTAAAACTATGCATGTGCTAAAACTACTTTCACAAAATGTACAGTGCAAATTCGCTAAAAATGTTTATATTTTTAGTAGTCATATATAGGAAAAAGATTATTTTTAGAGTTGGTAAAAATATTTTCATATCTAATTTTCGTATCGGATTAACGCTGGGTAAGCTTTCATTAAAAATTTCAAATTAATAACGATTTATTTTTTGATTAAATTCCATTGGACTGCGAGCTTAAATATGATTAAATAAAATCCATTTTTTCAATATATAATTTATATTTGCAATGTTTGGCAACCGCTTATTGCACTGTTACTCTATAAGTATAAATATTCATAAACTTAAAACAAAAAATTGTTATTTTTTGCTTTACATATTAAAATATCGAAATTCCCATTAGCAATAAAGGAAAAAAAACTTACGGAGAGAATGGCAGATTTCTTATCGAAAATAATCATAATCGATTCACGCTCGTACTTAAAATATTAAATTTAATTAATATACGCCCAAGATTTAAAAAAAAATAAAGGCGGCTCTTAAACAAAAGAAAGCACAATAATTTTTATTTGAATAGCATCAAAGTTAAACTCGTATCATTTTAAAAGTAATTAAAAATGTTCACATTAAACAAATTATTTCACTTACAAACACTGAAAAGCGAGTAAAATAACAAAAGAAAAAAACACACACACAATTAAATTTTAAACAAAACAACGGTCATTCAATTTCTGTGGGATTTTTATTAGATTCTCTACGGACAGAGACAATGAGCCAACAAAAAATAAGGAGAAACAACACAAGAAAGAACAAACAAACAAAACAAAAAAATAAACGGGCCAGAAAAAAAATGGGGAAAATTTAAATTCTAACTCGATTAAACTGTTTCTATTGGATTAAATTAACTATGGACCAAACTGTGCGGTGTGTGTGCGTCCCTGCAGGGCCGGCGACCGCTGTGGCAAAGTCGTGATGTGGGTTGCGTCAACAGCGCACGTTTTAGAGTGACTTACGGGCCACTAGAGACGTTGTACGGCGATTAACTGCCGCCTGACACTTCAGGTGTCGCATGGCCCAAGAATTCGCTGGCCTCTGAGACGATAATGTTGCTTCAACTAACTATTCACCCCTTTAATACAATTATTTATAGAAAAGATCGACCTACGAAAACTTTGATTTTAATTTTTAAACGAATTTATACATAGCATATTCATTTTTAAAATATAACTTTTTTGAGCAATAATACATAGCTGTTTTACTGTATTAGTTCGTGACTGATACTTTAGGTGTCGCATGGCTCTAGACTTCGCTTGGCTCTGAGGTCATCTGAGACGATTATGTTGCATTATTCACCTCTTTAACACAATTATTTATATAAATGTGCTAGATACGAAAACTTTGATATTAATTTATAAACGAATCTATTTTTAATACATTAATGCTTTAATTTCGTGATAGCATTTGTTTAAAGCCACGTGCTGCGAATTGTTTACGCCTTAGAAGACAAATATTTAAAATAAAATGTTTCTCAGTTTATATTAAGTAATAGTGAAATTTAAAATAACGATGTTAACTTTGTATTGTTCACATGTGAAAATATTTGAATATCACTTTCATATCTAGTTATACTAACAATAATAATTTTACTTTCATCTGAATTTAAATATATATTATATACATATACAACAGTTAAATCTGAGGTTCTCATGGAAAGTTTCGTGTAACAATCAATGTAGGTTATTTTTAATTTATACGTCAAGCATTTTGCGTATGTAGGTATATTAATATCATTTGATTTTAATAATACACTGTTACTTTTCACTTGTGTATTTCTACTCATAAAATGCCAATACGTAGACAGTTCATTGAGTCTTAAAAACGCATTGCTTATTATCTTTAGAGTAGCACTACTTTATAATGCGGTTTTATTAATTATTATTAAATTACTAAAAGATGCAATTAAATAAATAATTAATACAAAATAAATAATGGACATTTTCGTTATAAATTTCCGAAAAATGTATCGCTGTCACAAATAAATACCATTTTCATGAAATAATCATTTTATTAACGGATTTATAAGTTCAAGAATTAAAATTGAATATTTATTAAGAAAACGTTGTTTATAAGATTGCATTGTTTATTCATGACAATCTAAAGATACAACTTGCGATATATGTTTAATTATTTACTTGCGGAAATTTGAGACGAAACAAAATCTCTTTTCTAGCGTTTTCTATTGCGTAATAGTTACTTGTTCATTATTTAGAAATAAATAAGAATAGCTTTTAAATAATGAATCAAATTTCGAACCATAAAAATGATTCATTACTTCCACAGTTAACTATGATCTGCTTTTCCCACCCCACGCATTATTTTAAGGGGCTACTTATTTTTAAGCGTCAACTTTTATTTACATTTCACTTTTTTCTTCAGAATGGTAAACGAGTAGAAAAAAGCCCACTCTAAAAATATCGTAATGTATATGTTTCTTCTGTGACATTTTTTGGTTGGAGCACATGTTGAATTTTTTGCAGTCGTCTAGACCGCATCACATGCATAGCTGTGTCTGGTTCGTACGCAGCGTACATTGCTAATTGTGGTAGACGAGAGAAATGCACGTGGACTGTGACTGCTTTTATTTTATACTAGATTCTAAATTAAATATTTACACTAGGATTCACCTAAAACTATTAAATTTAAAGACTATTTAAAGCTGTGGTTGGCAATGTTTGTACAGCGTTTTCGTTATGTTGAATTTAACCTTCCAGTTGTGACGTCAAGATTAAAATACTGATGTTGACGTTAATATAGTAGACATTTAATTTAAATTTATATTAAAATAACTATTTAAACTACCTCAAACATGTTACTAAATATTTGATTTATTATCTAAATTAAAATAAACATAAAACATTAGTTATGTAATTTAAAATATATAAATTATATACCCAATCGTTAAATAATTAAATTATTTAAATTGTTTGAGTAAACCATTAAAATAGCATAACTGTAGCAATGACATCAGATGACAAGCACAACAGCTGATTGAGATTATTTCAATCATGATTAGATATTAAAATCCCTATCACTTGTGATTAGACATATATATATATATATATATATATATATATATATATATATATATATATATTTATATTATATATATATATATATATATATATATATATATATAGAATATATATATTATATATATATATATATATATATATCGATACTCAATTTAATCATAATAAAATAATTACGTATTATGAAGGCGATAGCAAATCATGATTTAAATATTGTGATTAAGTAAATCATTCATAGTAGGACGTCATTGTAACGTTCCGGAAGAAAACAACAGATATACTACGTCGGAAAGCCTATATCATATTTCTAATAATAATTTTTATATAAATCCCCAAGTGATTTTAATAATTAGCAATATAATGAACTAATTATGACATCACAAAGAATAATTTAATTATATTCAGACGAGCTTTAAAAATGTTACTCCTTTTTAATTAGGTTAATAATTCTTCAGAGACACACACACACACAAACACACATGCAGCGTTATTGTATGCATATATTAATATAAATTAGTATATGATAATATAATGGATGATCCCATAATAGCCAGCAGTTCATAATTGGCTGCAGGTGAAATAGACCCTCGTGATTTAAGGGAAGCGGGTCATATTGGACCCGCGTAATTTGCATATGCTTAAGACCAAGAAGATCCCCTGGGGAAGCATCATGTCGTTGTTCGAATTCGCTATGTCAAATTTCGTTAGATTAATTAAGATGAACAATGGGTATACACGATTAACGTACATTGTGTGTGTGTGTGTTGGCAACATATAACTTACAATGCAATTGTAAAAATACTATTATAAGCATTAAGGCGTATTATATAATATAGTTTTCGTAATAAGTAGTGAAGCAGAGAGTATGAATCGCGACTGTTCTAGGAAGTCTTTTAAGTCATTAGATTCTTTACGCAAAAGTACAATTAGCAATGTTATACATAAAAATACGATTTGAACCAAGTCGAATTAGAAGTTATATATGTACATTTTCATAACTAGATGTCTCATTTTTATAAGATTATTATTATTTATATAACGTCATGGATTAAAATATTTTCTTGGAATTTAATTTTAATATCTTTCCTATCTAAACAAAATATACGGCAATAAATATTTAATTAAAAACATAATTATTTACGTAAATTTTAATTATATTCGGGCTAGTATTGTAAAAATTATTGATTAATTTAATACGTTAATTTTATGATATCAAACAGTTCATAAAGCCGAATGAAAGTAAAAACGATATAAATACACATGGCGATATATTGTGCACACAACATTATTTACCAACATCATTATCGCATCGCGAATAAAGGAACAGCGTTAACGCGACGTATTTTTGCGTGTGAATGATAAATGTTTGACAGTTTGATGTGATTTTGATTGATTATCAGTATTAAATCTTTGATAACCCTATGAATTATATATGAAATGATTGTCGGATAGTCTTGAATTATTTATAAGTCAAAGAATGCACTGTTAAAAAAGCTGGATCATCTTGGTTTTATTTTTAATAATATTATTTATTTATATTTGTTCAGATTTTTTTTGGAAATAATGTTTAGAACCACTGATATTTGAATATAAATATATAACAATAATTCTGAAATGCAAATGAACGTGAAATGAAAGCCTATAAAACCAAACTAGAACGAATGGAAATTAAAATACGATTCTGAGTATTTGATAAACATCAAACAAAATACAATATTTATTTAAATCGTTGAATACAATTTCATTTATCTTAACTTTGTTTTACACTGTATAGATACTCGAAAATATTCGCATAAATAATTCCAAACTAAAATCTCAAGTGCGTAGCAAATACGTACGTAACTTTTCTTTTTGAACAAATTTCTTTCTAAGAATAGGAAAAACTGCCGGTACGCATGTTGCGAAAATTCATAAAACGAAACTTGGAGAAAGAGAAAACTGCAACCAGAAAAACCGATATCGATAACAAAATATTAAATGGCCAGTTGTCGAACACTGGTTCCGTTCACCATCATACCAAATCCGTTCTGTCGTTTTTTTTTCTTTTTTGTGCACACACACACACACACACACACATACAGGTCTCAGAATAGTTACACGCACACACAAAAAATCAGTCAAATGGAATAAAAAAAAGTTCGGAACATATTTTGAAAATATTGTCCACGTGTCGCGTCCCACGAATACGCGAAGTTTCTAAACAATATCTATAAAATAAAACATATTAATATCATATTAGATATTTGACCAGGGAAAAACATCACCGGTTGGATAAATGTGCGAAATATGGGAAACGTATCGAAAACATATTTTATTTAGGGTTGTTTTATTTTTTATTTATAGACATTATATACACACTCATATATTCACTGGATGATAGTCGTCGCTCACTCACTCACTCATTTGGTCGCTCGTAAAACTAAAATTTGTCGCTCCTTCTCCTCTGAAGATACACAACGAATTGACACCAAATTAGATACGAATAATCTATGAGTACACAATTCACGCCGTTCGAATTTTAAATCCACTAAGCCCTTTATTTCCGGAGTTATTTGGTCCCAAAAAAGACAACGAGCTTCAATATTAATTTTAGAACAATTTGGTAAATACTAAGAATTCTGAGTATTGGTAAACCTAATGCTTGTTACTTTCGAAATAACTTAACGGAAATAATCATTTTGGCGTCCTTGAAAGAGTTACAGTCTCATTTTGATATGGTGCCGTAAATGAAAACTACTTATTTATTACTTAACAAAAGTGTGTTTTGTGTATATTTAATAACTTTACAGATATATTTATAATTACTGCATACAATTAATGTTACAAACAATGCTTAATCTGACATCTGTATTACTTAAAACATTGTGGTAGTAACATTAAAAACCTTGCGAGACATTTATCGCAATGGAACAGTGCATTATTTTCATAATGTGTGATTTTTAAGTGTGATTGTGTAGGTTTGCTAGTAAGTGCAAGTGAATTAACCGAGTTACGCATCTTTTGTATATGTGTGTAGGTGTAATTCACATCCTACTTTCATTAGTACATATCTAGATACATTAGTATAGACATGCTAGTCGCGTAATAGAAACGAACAATCGCACGTGTTTTTACGAAACAATATATTACATTAGTTGAGTGCCTTGATGTCATCTTTCATTTAATTTTTTTTTTTTTTATCTAATTGTAAGAAAAAAAATTATTTATCTTCTTGTGAAATCAACTAATTTCTATAAAAATGTTGAAATTCGTTACTCATTTAAGATCTATTACAAATAGTAAAACTAATTTTCTTTCAAGATATTTAATTCTAATTATTCTAAGTTATTTAAATATTTAAATATTTTTAATTGCCATTTATAGTGTCGATTAAAATACGGCAGCGACATGTATCTATTAATAATGACTTTTACTTTCAAAAATTACGTTTTTCTTTGCAATTTTCGGACAAAAGTTATTATTTTTGTTATTTTAGATTCGAAAATTCAATACGTCAACTGTTTTTATTGTTTTAATGTTAGATATCGAATGAAGAAAGACAAAATTCAGTTTCTACTAGTGTCACTTTTTAAAATGTACCTATTATTATTTATTTTAGTTAGAGAATAAAATTGAACGTCATTAACTGAGCTTTCAGTAAAGTCTGCATAAAAGAGCATGCAAACTGTTGATATGTTAAAAAACATATTAAATATGATAGCAATTTAAAGTCGTGTAGAATTTATAGCGAATTAGTCGAGACAAATAGCAGCAATAACTTTAGCAAGTGACCATATTCACGAGAGTAAACCTCTATAACTGTATGTACATTGTAATATATGCATAGTATCCAAAGGTAAGTAAGGGACACACTGTGGAAGTGGCGCGTGCATCAGCCAGCGCAGCGGTACCATGTGCAATATACTCGCACATTACGTCACATTCGTATGCATGGACGTTGCCGAACCGAGTAACTGACTAGATGCGCTGCGGTAGTATACTCAGCTACATACACCTACCTATTCTATTCTCCCCCAAACCCCCTCCAAAAACACCACCGCACTCCACCGCTTTACAAGCAACCTGGAGTAGGTTTGACCGTGTATAAGCACAACTTGTTTTATTTGCACAAATCTCGGTGCGATTATTTTGAAACATTAACCATTAGAGATTCTCAAATCTTCATTCAATTAATTAGTTATAATAACATTAAGAAATTTATGTTCTTGAATCATGGAGGTAGATTAGTCCAGCGAAACCTATATGCGCGGACGAAAGTTGTAAAGTTATTGATATAAACCTTACCGGCCAGCTGATCTCAATTCAAGTTTTGAGGAGGGTTACCTCAAAGTGAAACCTCGATTATAATCATTAATTATTAACGATTAAACTATAAGTCCTTGGATAACAAGCAAATTAACTATAATCGTTGTTTGTTAAGTAAATTAATTCATAAAACTTCATTCAATTTCTAACATATATATGTACACCTTCGAACATAAGTCTTGTCCCTTTATAACCACCTAAAGTCTCGCAACCAGCATTGCATAATGTTAATGCAAGTTATGCAGCACGTACAAAATCAGTCAAATTACGTAGGTGAATCCATATAATTGGCTTATTATGGTAAGGGTGGTCCAACCTACCATAATAAGCAAATGATTTGGATTCACCTTCGCAATTTAACTGATTTTGTACGTGCTGCATAACTTGCATTAAAATCATGCAATGCTGGTTGCGAGACTTTAGGTGGCTATAAAGGGACAAGACTTAGGTTCGAAGGTGTACCACAGATATATCTATCAAATTATATAATTCCCGTTGTAATTGAGTATACTGTACTTATAAGGAAGTTTTAGTATCACAATACATTTCGAAATCTGTTTCTCTGAAAACGGATAATTCTAAAATTATGACCATTTTCTCTGCGGTCTCCATGTCTGAAATCTGCATATTTGTACTCTATAAGCTATAAATTTGTAGTATGTTTTTATAAAACTATGCATCTATGAAAAATATTTACGTCTATGCTGAGGAATACAATTAAATTTCATCTATTGAATGAATCGTATCATAGGCGTAATGGACGTGCAGATATACATTTTCCATTAGTAACATGGCTCATGGACAGTGATCGCATTAAATATTTTGCTGTTTCTATACTATGTCCGATCAATGTTCGCCCTATGCATATTATCGTATCATACAATTATTGTCTACTTAATTTTAGATAAATAAAAGCGTAAAATACATCGGCTCGCGCGTGTTGATTAAAGGACTAGATTATTTTATTAATAAAATATAAGATATCTTTAAAACAAAATCTAATATTGTTTCCACAAGAAAATGAAGCAATGCATCAACATAATGAATAATAATTTGTAACACCATCGTCCCAACCATCATAGACGTACGTACGTACATATATAAATAAATAAATATATATATATATATATATATATATATATATATATATATATATATATATATATATATATATATATATAAAATAGCATCACAAACATAGAGTGTTAAACGCTACTAAGTGCAACATAAAAGAGAGATGGTAACTTCATTGAATAGCCTCGTAACTTAGTTCCCGAGCGCCATAATTCACACAGAATAGGACATCTTGCGCTAGGTTAGGCAGCGGCTGACTGCCTGCCTTGGTACGACTGAACGAACCCAAAAGCGCTGCGCTTGTGTCGCGCTCGGACCCCAGGGACCACGCTGCCTGAACGCACCCGTTCCAGGTTCTTTCAGGTGTTTGTATGCATGTATGTGTGTATGTACTTTACAGGGCTGCTTTTTCAGCAGTGTGCGGTAAAGATTTCCGGGTTTGGTTCGGTTACAAACCGGTTTCCAGACGGTTTGCGAAATGCGACCATCTTTTTTGTCCTTCTCTTGCCAGCTAGCAGATGCCCTTCTTTTTATCACGGGTGCGCTTTTCAGACTGTGAAATATGTGTGTCTGTATGTTACTGTTCTATTCTGTTCTGTGGTTTGGTACTGACAATCTCAGGAGGATCTCGTTTATTAATGTATGTATGTGTGTTCATGTATGTTGGTTTTGTGGGTGTGTTTGTATATGTTGCGCATGTTAATAAATAATTAATTATTTTAATTTTAAATAAGAATTGAATACACCAATGCTCGCAGCATTCTTTTGGTGGCAGCAGCAGCTCATACAAACAAATTTGTTTTGAACTACCTAATTAATTATCCTTTAGGTTTCTTATTTCACCAATTAACTTTTTATAATTAGAAGTTTTCCATCCTATATTTAATAAATACACGTATATAGTGAATTTGAGCTATGAATTAAAAATGCTCCAGTACTCGTAGATATTCATAAAAATGTTGAGTTCTATTTTAAACTAAACACACTTTTAGATTTTTTTAAGTATAGATATAATGTGAACAAGTGTTTTTAAATCAATACAGAAACCACACATTTATTTATCTTAATTATGTAAAGAAATAAATATGATATTAATTCCTTTCACACCTTATAGCCACATGATGCTAATCCTTATTTAAAATTTCATTAGCACGTTACAAGCTACAACAATAATGTTTCCCCTTTAACACCCAGAAATGTATTTAAATAAATTCATTACAACCCGTTGTGTGTGTTGTGTTGCGCACTCAACACTTTTTCACTTTAGATGTCATAAAACTTTAGTACTTTCTTTAATAATATTAATTAATTAACTTCACTGAATAAACATTTATATAATTTAAGATAATATGCATAGAACACCGTTAAGAGAACAGCGATTTTTTTATCTACAACGATAATTATCCAAAAAGAAAAACAATACTTGATTTCTAATATATTCATGAATATATTTTTGAGTCTAATAATTTTTATAATATCATTTGGGATTAAATACAACAAATACATAGATTCATTTACATATAAAACATCTTTTACTTTCTTATACGCTTGTAGTTTCGAATACAAGTTTTTAACGAGAAAACACCTTACGCGCGCTTGTGTGTGTGTGTGTGTGTATTTTCTACGGTTTCTGTAATATCTCCGAAATGAGTGCATTTATAGCAAATATAGTTACTTCCAAAATGAAAGATATTAATATTTTACACACTTTTGCTTGAAAAGTTTCTTTAAAAAGTCTACCAGGTAGAAGAAAATTGGTACTTAAATTATTAAATTTCTTATTTATGTTACCATAGTGACGTAGGTATGTGAATTAGATTCGTGATCGTAATACACGTTTTGTACATTACGCTTTAAAAGTAATAACTTATCATTTCGTTTCGGTTACGTTATTTATATGTAGCACTTTAGTAATCTTGTTCTCAGGTGCTAATTTATGAAAAATATCGGTATTATAAACGACGCAATCTGTCAATATATTTCACGATTATAGCAATTTGATAAACGTATTAGTGTTGATGGATTAATAATGAAATCAACATAGATACAGAGTCTATATATAGTTTATAAAAGTAAGTGAAAGTGTTTGTGGGTTAGCAGGATTTACAGGATTTGAACGCAGCGGGGTGTTTGCCGGCTCCTGCTGCTAATAAATTGACTTTCTCAGTTGTGCGTCGAAAGAACGTGCTTTTGTATTTTGGCGATAACAGCTGATACAAGAATAACTCATATAGACGCACGAATATGTTACATAAAATTACGCACTACATTACACTCCAAACAGAACCGTATTTATATATTTCTTTTCTCAACTCCGATTATGACAATAGATCTCTGCAAGGTTTTTATGTATAGCTACAGTGTTAAACCACAAATAATTAGACAAATTATCAGTGCCCTGAACTATTAGGAGGCAAACGAAAACTATCAGATAAATGTGCACATTTCTTCTATACGCAAACAACAAATTATAGGAGCCCCATAAATTCATGTGCTATATATATATATATACAATAGTTAAACCGTGGTTAGTCGAAATGTAACACCGTATTATGGTCTAGAAAAGCTTGCTAGTGCTACTACATAGACCATATAACTAATAGAGATAGTCGTAATATGTGTTTGTGTGTGTGATAAGTGTTCATTTTCCCTCGACCGGTACCACGTGTTTATTACCAGTGTGTCGTCCAATTAAGCTACCCGTTTTCGGTGAGCTACCACCGCAAAAATATCGCCTCCCTACTGCTTAGGCCTTCCAAGCACACCGAAACTCTTTTAAAGGATGTTATCTGCGCGTGTGTTTGGTATGTTTTGAGTGGCTGGCCGATAATGCACTTATACGCTACCCTAAATGAGTTGATATCATTTTGTGTTTTTCGTCTGTGATATTAAATGCGTTTTTTTACTGTCTTATACGAAGTAATAAGTAAGTATTGGAATCAAGAAACATTTTAAAGTCGACATATGATTTGAGAGTCTATTAATTCAAACTGTAACTCAAAAACGGATGAGTCTATAATTTTTATTAAATTTAGAAACATTTATTAGTTTTTTGCAACAATTGACCAACCGGAAGTGGTAGTTTATTCATCGCCGTTTATCTTAAGAGAAACTATTTATTATTTCAAAAGTGTACTTATTTAGTAAACGAAATCCAATACACTTTTGATTTAAAAAAAAAATAAAAATTGAAGTAGTCTCTAATTTACGTCTATGAATTTTTGAAACTTCATGATTTATCTATTTAAGTTGCTACAAATAATCTATATTGAATTTATGAAATTTGCACAGATATTAGCCACTTGTAGTTGCTATACTCGTATTTAAAGTTGCCTTGCATAAAGCAGTTGTTTTTTTTTTTGCAATTATCTCCACTCATACCATGTGCTTCACAAAACTTTGTCTAGAACATCTTTTATTGCAATTTAAAAATATTTTTCTGAATGTTAAATGTTCGTTATTTGTTTCAACTTTCCACTTACTAGTTAAAAATGTTTCCAACACTTGTCATAAAATCTGAACAATTCCGAGTAAAATTTAAAAACGCTTTTAACAATGTCCCATCAGAAAACTTACGACGAGAGAAAAACTCAAAGAAGAACGCAGTGATTTTCCTTTTTACTTAGTTTTTATTACAAATAAAAATGATTCTCATGAAAAATACTTCAAACAAATAATTCACGCTGTCTGTGTGTTGGTTGTTTTCGTTTCAGTTTGTATCGCAAATAAATGCGTTCGGAATGAAAATTTCCTTCACTAGATACCGTCTAACGAAGCTAATTTATTCGAAGAGCAAACGGAAATAGACAATTTAACTTCGCATTTATCTTTGACAGCGTTCAAACACCGACACCGGCCTTACATATATCTGCACTGCACAATAGAATCACTTCGCCCAACAAACGAAATTTGTATCACTTACAATATATTACTATTCAAAATCAAATAGGCCCGAAAACTTTTATTGATTTCAAACAGAACCATCACTTATTGTCAAGATTATCTTTACTATTATTTTTTACCTGGTGACATTTTCTAATATATTTCATGATTTTTACTTTCATACACGAAATAAAAGAATATATAATCCATATTGTATATTTGCACAATTACGTCTGCTGGTATCTCTGTACGTATGTATATATATATATATATATATATATATATATATATATATATATATATATATATATACATGCCCGTATGTATGTCTGAGTGGGTGGGTGTCTATATGCGTGTATGTATGCATGCATGTATGTATGTATGTAGGCACAGGCGACTCGGAAAAGCTTGAATATGCGCAGAAGAAAGAGTAAAATTAATAATAAAATTGAAATAATTCACCAAGGTTCTATATGTGTAAATTTATCTATAATAGTAATAAATGTATTACTACATTTACGAACTGGAAGCTTAACGCTGGTTTTGTATAAAAATATCGTTTTCCCATAGGTATATACAAAACTTATACTCATGATAATACGAACAATGACTATTGCATTTGTTCAAATTAGAATAATAATAAACATTTGATTGTCATTAGATTATATTATTAAACCAAATGTCGGGCTATTACACTATTAACTGGCATGAACACAGTCAACAAAAAGAAATAATCTACTGCGATTAACGACGACCACCATGCTATTATGGTTAAATATCTTTTTCTATATATTATTAGTTAATAAAAAAATATATATATTATTACAATACAAACCTATCTTAATGCAAGCTCAATGATGACCAGACGTTGCGCATGCGCTTTCAAACATATTTCATCTCGGTATCGTCTATAATATACATATATATATATATATATATATATATATATATATATATATATATATATATATATATATATATATATATATATATATATATATATATATATATATATATATATATATATATATATATATATATATATATATATATATATATTATATATATATATATATATATATATATATATATATATATATATATATATATATATATATATATATATATATATATATATATATATATATATATATATATATATATATATATATATATATATATATATATATCTATATATCTATATATATATATATATATATATATATATATATATATATCTATATATATATATATATATATATATATATATATATATATATATATATATATATATATATATATATATATATCTATATATATATATATATATATATATATATATATATATATATATATATATATATATATATATATATATATATATATATATCTATATGTATGTATGTATGTATGTACGGCATTACAAAGGTAGTAACCAGACATCCTAAATGACAATTAAACTGTCTGTAAACAGCGCCGTTCGCAAGAGACAATGGTACTTCGGTATTTAGTATGTAATGTTTCATCACTAACTACAGGAAACCATTCAAGATTTTCTGGTTATAATGGTGGTAAAATTCAATGCATATCCCAACTAATACAATGGTTGAAATATCTATATCGAAAATATTATTTTCTATACGTTATGATATACGAAGCCTTGAAATTTCTCAAATTCAAAACAATATCATTATTATACATTTCGAAATACGATTTTCAAATGCAAATTTAAAACACGTGTAGTACGCGTTTATAAAGTTTATTTTGCTTCCCTCTGTAACTTACAGATTATTATAAGTCTTATAAATAATTAAATTTCACTTTTAAGTAGATTTACATACATACATAACTTCATGCCTATTCCCATCAAATGGAGTGGCAAAAACCCTTTACCATTCCCATCTTAACAATCTTTCCCTATTCTACTCTATCCTTACACTTCTTTTGCTTTATTCCTCGGACGACTCCGCATTCTCACACCATTCATCTCACCCACATAAATCTTCATCAATCTTTTTTTTTTTAGTTTTTATAACGAAATATCGCATTTGCTCACGGTTATTTTATGAATAACTGCATGCTTTTATGTATTTCAAAACAGTAGATGATTTTTGTTAAAATAGCAAACTGGGTTTATTTACACATGACAAAAATAGCTAATTTAACATGTTTTACAGTAGTCAGTCTGGCTATTCGCCAAATTTCAAATAGAACTGAGAAACTTAGAAAATAATTATTTTAGACGTGATTCAAGTGTCATAACAATATTAGTGTCTCTCCTACAATTTTATTAGAGCTATCCAGTATTCCTTAAAATGTTTTTTTTTGCATTAAATACGTCATTTACCTATACTAAATTAAACTATATATTTAGAAAAATGTTTAACTTAAAACCAAATGTAGTTTATAGAAAATTGGATAAGCTCAAGCCTGTATATTTATTTCGATAATATATTTTTCTATTACATAAAATTACCTACCTATAATAAAATTTAAACGTACTTAGTAAAGTTTCAATTTATTCGTACTAGTCAAACTGATAGTTCAACCATGCTCATATACTCATTGGATGTTAGTTATCGCTCGCTCGTAAGACCAAAATTTGTCGATCCTTCTCCTCTGAAGATACTAAACGGCTTAACAATAAATTTGATATGTATAATCTAAGGGTACACAATTCGTGCCGTTTACGTTTTAAATCTACTAGGCTCTTTATTTCCTGAGATATTGGGCTCCAAAAACAGCATCAATCTCAAATATTGACTTAAGAAAGTTACTTTAGGTATTGGCTCAACCAATGTTTGTTATTATAAATAATTACCCCATGTGTAAATATTAGAAAATATTGCTGGTGTGAAGAAGTTGATGAGTTGTGAAGGAGTGGGGATTATTTTAAAACATAAATTCAGGATGTTTTGCAGCAATATATATTGGAAATTGGAGATGATTATGTGAATTTGGAACAAGATGTTCGTTGTGAGATATGGCGCAATTGCTGGTGTGAACAGGTGACACTGGTTTCACAATTTCCAATAATATAGTGCCTTTACGTTACGCATATAGACTTAGTACTTGTAGAAATGCTATATATCATTAGATTATGATAGCATCTATTTCATCTATTTTCAGAATTATTTAACACTCTCGCGTATAAATATCGCTGAATCTAGTTTAAATTTATTTGCATTCTTTAGTAATTAATATGTACGGTTAGACAATTTTCTGAAATTAGATTTTTCTTTTCAAAACATATTTAAACATTTTATGTGTCACTAAACGCGGAAAATTATGACTAAAATAGATCTTGTTTACGTATTAAATTAGGTGTTTAAGTACTAATGAAAATGAAGAGTGAATAAACACATTAATTTTAATTTCATCAATAAATTTTGTAAAATAAGCTATTTCGGTGTGGCCAACTCATTTTATTGTTACGAAACGAATTAAATTTATATATCTGACGTCAGATATGGAAATGTGTAGAAACGGTAATAGGTTCGCCATTTTACGACGTTGTATACACATTTCCAATTTTGAGTTTGACTAACATTTTAAGCTTTAAGTTAAAGTTAGAATCTTTTGATATTCTTGGATCAGAAAGTATCTTTTCTAGCGATAACAAATAAATATGTTTTTTTCTTGTTGAGAGATTCGCTAATAAAGTAGTGATTTTTACAATATTTTAATTGTAAATCAAGTCTATTTTCTAGCTTTTATTTAATAGTGGAATAAGTACCTATATTTATTATATAAGTCACTCACCGATTGTGGATCCGTTTGAGATCTCCTAGACTTGGATTTCCAACTTTGGTTAGGTCACCTTCACCGCTGCGTTGTAAAACCGCGTGCATCCGTCCCACTGTTTCGCGATGCCCGACGCGTTCACCACTTTCCAGCAACACGTAGTCCATCAAATCACTAAAATCATCATGTGTTCGCGGAGTCATCGACTGCGCAACTACACCGTGTTGTTGCTGCACTTGATCAGTACCGCTCACCAAAGCTTGCGCTTCTTTGGACGTGTTATAACTGAAAACACAAATATCAACAGCAATTAGATTAATGAGGAATACAAAAAAAAAACAGTCTCGATATGCTTTTAACAATAACGAACTCACGTTAAATATAAAAGGATCAATTTGTGAACTAACGATGAGAATATTGGGAGAAATGTATGGCAGTGATATTTACTTTCTTATACGAAGTAATAAATAAGAAAAACTCCTATTTTTGAAAAGAATATTTTAAGCGGAAGTGCGTGTTTATTCTAGTCATTTTTTTCTGCAATGTCTCCCTAACGGCTACAAACTGAATATATTATAAACGAAAGGTATTAATATTGCACACAACTTTTATTTGAAAATGTTCTTCATAAAGTGTACCGGTTAACGAACCATATGGTTAACTTAACCATAACTAAATAACAAACGAAATAAACAACGGTACAAACGCAAATGTAAACATAGCAAATGTGTACAAATTACTAACTTATAAGTTTAAAAAATGTTAATCTTCTATATTAGGTCGTAAAACTGGACAAAATAATCATTTTTGGAATGAAATTGATATCTACGACAGTGTATTTTATTTTAAATAACTTTTGATAAGTACTTTTCATTTTATTTTCAATAGTTTTTTTAAGCCAGCAGGAAATTTCATGTTGATAAGTTTTTAGCAGGTTTTAGTTACAAAATGACGTAAGGTTGTTACGCAGGCAATATGTGTAATTGTAATACGTATACTTGTATACATATCCCAAAAAAAATCTTCTCAATGTACGAATTTGTTTAAATATTTTATATTAAAATAACTAGAAATTAATGCACCGTTAAATTTGTCTATATGAGTACTATATCTAATAGATCGTAAAAGTGTTCAAAACTATACTGAAAACAAAGCGTAACTGGCACGAAATGCCTCAAGATACAATTATTTATTTGTAGATTTAATAAAAATCAATGTTTTACCACAAATAATTATTGACTAGGTAAAAATATTTTTAAAACAATGCCGCTGCTTTTGCATAACTGCAATAAGTCAAACTATGTAAGTTATACCTTGCGGAGACCTTGTTCACACACACACACACACATATATTCATAATACACGTATACATAAATTGTTTCGTAGCGCGATACGGTCTGTCGACCTAATGTTTAACAACATTAAAGGCATTTTAAAAAGAAAAACGCCGTACTACGGTGGTAGGTATACGATAATAAACAAACTAAAAAAGAAACTTAAAAGCAACCGTGTACGTAGGTACATTCACTTCCTAAGTCACGTCAACTTGAATGTCAAATTTATAGAGTTTACAAACATAAACATCGGAACTTCATAACAATGAATATGTTTAAAATGTATTCATAACTTAGGAAACAAGCTTAAAAATTAATTATTTTTAAATAGGATTAATTCAAATATGAAATAAATTGAACATTTTTACTTATAAACCTACAACTGAGCGGACGACTTAGTCATTTAATCAATTGTTTATTAATAAACAGAAACATAATTATATTCTTCATAACAAGGCAATTTTAATAGCTTCAAAATAAATCATCATTTGTTTCGAAGCATACTTAAATATATATGTAAATAAACAACTATAAAACATTCTTAGCACGTAAACTGGAATCCATTTAAAAAAACTTTTCAAACAAAAAGTCTAGAAAATTATATTGCCTCTCATTTACTACATAAGTACATTTTCGAAATAACGCATGGTTTTTCTTAAAATAGACAAAAACTGAAAACATCTTCTAGTAAACCACCACTTTCAATTAAGTAATTGTTGTAGAAAACTAATCATTTCTTCTAAATTTAATTTAAAAATCTTAAATATTATCTTTTATTTTTGAGTTACAATGCATACAGACACACACATAATTAGAGATATATTTAATAAGGATTAAAATCATGATTAAGTTAAGGGTTAAGTATAAATAAATTCTAGAAACGTTGAAAGTGCATAGTATCAAGCACCATGCAACGCCTATCGTAATAACGCGTATTAACATGTCAAGATGTATACAATTTACCTTATCAAACACAAACAAACATGCGCATGTTCTTATTATCAGGTTAATTACTATTTTAGACATCAACGTACATAATTAGAAAGTGAAATGATTGTCAGAGTTTCCTGGTAACCGATATACCCATCAAGATGGTTTCTTGTTGCCAAGTTACCATAATAATTATTGCAGGTATATATGTATATAGGGTACAGAGCAAACACTTCTTTGCTTTGACAGAAGTTGAAAGTGTTCACATTACCACGGTTGATCGTCATCTTTAAATCTATTGTTTGAAAATAGCAACCGTTTCGCACGTTCTGAATAATTGTCTTACGTTACATACGAAGAAAGTTGTCATATTGCGACGAAATGTATGTTAGTGAAATATTACAACATATCATTCATTATGTAGGACTATGTGTCTTGCAAATTATTTGTTGTTACAAGTTCATTTTTCTATTTAAATATGCTTACGTTTTACTTTCTTATACGAAGTAATAAGTAAATATTGTAATCATGAAAAAAACTAACTCGAGATTTTAACGGAAATAAATCTTTTGACCTTCTCTGAATCGAGCCTATTTAAATATTTTTGAAAAGACGTCCGTCTGCCTGTTTGTCAGTTTGTGTGTGTGTGAAGGGCGTTGGGGGGGGGGGGGTATTTGTATGTGTGAAAGGTGGGGGGGGGGTATATGTCTGTGTGTGTATGCACTACTACTACTATTACGTATAAGAAAGTCCAGTGATGTTTTAGATTTAGGTATTTAATTATGGAAACTGTCGTTTATATTTTAAAACAAATTCGATTCTCATCTCAATAATTACTAATTTTCGATATTTGTATGCAAATTAATATCAAAATATCTTCTTTTTTTATAGAATAATAAAAGTTGCAACACCGATTCGTAAAACCAAATTTGAATCACAACAAAATTGTCTATATCCGACGATCTTTAAAACAACACGTAATATTTAAATGTTTCCTTCAATCAAATTTAATTACAAACTTGTACGTACGTATATGTATGCCCGCAACAGAAATGGTAAAAGTTAATGTGATCTATTTAATTGTGCTAGTTCATTTGATATTACAGTGCACGCTTCTGTACAGTTTGTTCATAGTGTACGTGTAATTATTTCCATTGCTATCGCTTTTAATATGCACTGATGCTAATACAGTGTACGGTACCTATACCTGTATCTGTAAGGTGCTACTGACCGATCTTACGTGACTGCACTGTCAAAACCGCGCACTAGATATCAAAAGAGTGCTATTTGTTGATAACTAACAGGCGACTCGGAATAGCTTGAATATGCACAGAATAAAGTGTGAGCGGCACTATGATAGAGAGAGTAAGTGAATATAAAAAGCATAGGTATGCCTGAATGTGTGTGTGTGTGTGTGTCTATATGCGTGTATGTATGCATGTATGTATGCACAGGCGACTCAGAACAGCTTGAATATGCGCAGAAGAAATAGTAAGAATAATATAAAAATACAAGTATCTAAATAACATTAGTCTTTTGCGCACAACTATGTATATATATATATATATATATATATATATATATATATATATATATATATATATACACCTAAATATTTGGCCTACACAATAAGTGTTTTAGGACATTTTATTCCCAGCTAATATTGTATTAAGAGATGCCCTATTTACTAAGTACGTAGTAATACTCCCCACTATTACTTGGGCGTGTTCGCCAAGAACGATTCCCGCCCTTTTCCAATAGGCGTGTATTTTATTCGTGTGTTGCGGTAATTAACATCTATGCTGTAAATTCAAATAAAATAACTACGCCTATTGTCAGCTGCAGTAACAAGGGCGGGCACTATTTCTCGGGACCACACCCAATTACTGTAGCATTTTCATTCAAAACTCAAAATATATAAAAGATTACGTATCTAGAGATATATTTGACATTGAACGCTAATAAAAATAGTAGTAGATATCAAGAATGCATAAAGTGTTGTTGATTTAAAATATAAATGAGATATCCAAAGACTAATAATGTAAAAATAGGCCCCTATATTTTAAAATATACGAAATTAATCTATGGAAAATCCATTCAATGACACTAGATTATTCAGCGTAAAGCAGAACCTATTAAAATGCATAAAAACAACGCGGTTTTCCTCATGTGATAGGTAAGACCCAGTGAGTCCCGCATGGCTCGCTGGTCACACCTAAGCCTTGCCTATCACACACAATATATAACTGTCAGTTAGTCTGTATATTTACAAAAGTAAAACAAACAGTATGAGTGAAATACTCATAAATCTAGCGATTACGGAGTAAAATGTTTTTTTTAAAGTATCATGGATCCCAAGGTTCACTTTTACCAAAAATAACTTTAATTTACAAGGAAAGTTATGGTGTACTTCTATAAAATACCAATTGTATTTTACCTATCATATATGTATGTATATTTTATGTATTACGCTTATAATTTCGTTATACATATTACATATATGTAATACTTTTATTTATATGTATATTATGCATGCTATGTATGTAAAATGAAAGTAATTTTAGTGAGAAAGGTATAAGTAGACCTATTATAATATGGAGTCAATGTTTCTTAGTAATTATGAATGACTGGATTATTATTCCAACGAATGGAATAATAATTCAGAGAAAATATTTTTTGTAGATAATATAAAAATCAATAGCAATATACTTAAGAGAATGCCATATACTAGGAGAAGTAATTGTTATTTTCTAAAATTAATTAAATTTTGTATGACGCAATATTTACACGTTAGGTGCAAAGTAGTACATGTATGATGAACATTAATCAAAATATTAAAATTAATTAAAAATTGATATACCTATTATATTTTATACACGTAATTCTAAGGTATTGTTTGACAAAATATTAAATTTTATTATGAAACACACAAAGAATTCATTTACAGTTTATTTCATATCGATTTTTGTCATGCGGTTTTTAGAGGCATTGAAAAAAAAATGTTAATTTATATAAAATTATTTCTAGGAATAAAATTGTGTACTGTGATTACCGCGATATAATATTTCGCCGTATTGTAGTTTATGTCCAGAAAGTGTTGAAGATAAAATAAAAATTATTAAAAAGAGGTATCTCTGACCGTTTGTATATCTTTGAAAATGTAGCGTAATTGAGTTCTTTTATGAAACGTGTCTATTTCAAATGTAAATTTTAGATTCCTAATAAAGATGGTGTGAAAAGTATAAAATTTTATCTTTACCAAAACCAAAATGAATTTACCATAAAAATTTAATTCACAAGTCGTAAATATTTTCCACATCGGAAAAAAAGTAAGGAAAATAAGGTCTATTTTAATAACTTTGGCGTAAAAACTTTATGTTGTAATTAAACGTAATGCACAGGCCTGTATTAAGGCTTATATGTACTTAGACCACTCATGTATTTAGTAGAATATTTATATATATGAAATTTTGCACTTATTATGAGAATATATTTTAATAAAACATCCTAACGCGTTTTTCTCATTCAACCCTTTTATGGTGACGTGCATATTCATTGCATATTAAATGTGCTAATCTTTTGTAAATTATAGTCATTTTTCACTTTACCACGGACGCTTATGTAATATATTATCATATATCAATAACTAATAATAAATCATGTATTTTATGATTCCATTTAATCAGCAATAAATAGTTGTGAACATAGCAATAGATAAGAAAATATTTAAGCATATTTGGACAGTTTTGATATCATTTATTAATTATTGTACAACTTTTACATCTCCATTGATAAAAAATGGGAGTTAGTTTCAATATTGCATAAATTATTATTCCACTGCTAATATATTGATTATTGCCTAATAACAAATATATACTTATGTATTTACCATTTTTTTTTGTATTTTGGTAACTAGTACCTACATTAATTTACGCGAAAGTGCAACAATTTATCGAGCTCGAACATTTATTAATTGCAATGTGATAAAGAAACACACGCGCAAACAATTCTTAGTTTTCTTAGATTTGTTTTTTTTTAATCTATAGGCATTCCTGAAATGAAACCTTAAGTTTAAATTATCTGGTTTTATAACAAATTTGATTATAAATATAATTTTTAATTGTGTCAAATAATGAAATGTACCTACGTAATTATTTTATTTCTATTTATGCTAAAAGGTATTATGATATGTATCTATGTATTTAGTTCGTGGATAAATTCAAATTTTGTTATAATTTATAACCAAAAACTAATATTAAGAAAAAGTAATAGTACTAGATAAAACGAAAATTAAAAAATGTACTTAGTAATCTTAATAGTTTAAAAAAAAACAAATATCAGCTATTGAATTTAGCACCAACATTTCTGAAAATATTTTAATTTGTCTAAAAGTGTGATTAGTTTCCTCTAAACTTTAGATTCGTCGCGGGGAGATGTCAAGTCCCAGCGGCGATTTAGTATTCCTTGAAAATTGTGACAAGCTTTCAATTTGATTGTTTTGTTTAATAACTTAAAAAACACCAAACGCCACAACTATTGTCCGTAGGAAAATTCGTCAACGTCTAGTTACAAATATAATCTAAAATACCTAAAGAGCAGGACGTACATATGAAGAATAACTGGTCATATACCTGACCCCATCTAGCAACCCCCCTCCCGCGACCAGCTATTTATCTTCTTTAATAACAAATAATTTCAAAAGAAACACTACAAAAATTAATTACCTGTGGGTTTTCTGCAGCAGCCGATTCCTGAAACTGTTATAAGCAGCCCCAGGCGGATCAGGTCCACCTCCAAACTTGACTTTCCCATGCGTCGGCACAAACCTCCGACCAACCATCCCCGTATCCATTTGGATATCCACAACCAGCAACAACGTAAATAACACCGTAGCAATGCTAACACCGACGAGCAACCGCTCTTTCAGCTTCATTCCTCCGCGGAACAACATAGCCACAGTAACACGCGCGGACCGGTTCTTACTACTAGCACTTGGACACTCGCGTTCAACACTCACACTTGCATTCGACCGAACAGATTTGTCAGCATTTATGAATGTGTGACGCTGATTCGTAGCTTTATCAATTATTGGTTGAGGTGGCGGTGAAAATTTTAACTTCTTTGTTATCGAAGAAGTTTCATACGACTCCTCAGATTGTTGTTTGTGTCGCTCAAGTTCAGCATTCAGTTTTAAATGACGTTGAACTGGTGTAGATTCTAAGAACTTTTGTTTAGTTTCATTAAACGTATCGTTGTTTTCTTCCGATTTGGAACGGAGTAAATCATCAGTTTCTGATGATTCTTGTTTTGGTTTCAAAGCTATATTTTTAGTAGTACGGATAAAACTAGTAATTGGACCTTGAATTGACTTCTCACTTCTGCTACCAGATAATTCTGGAAGTGTTAGTTTATTTATGTTATTATGTTCACTTCGAAACAATGTTGTTGACTTATTTGGTATCTTTGCATCCAAATCTGATTCTTCTAGAAGTGTTAATTGATTAGTAAGCGATGTAACGTTTTCATCAAGTAGTACTTTTCGACTTAAAACTGCTTGATCTCCATTGTCCAAGTGTTTAGGTTGTGTATCAAAATTATCTAAAATTGAAGGTAATTGTGGTTTGTATCGAGGTATCTCTTTCAATTTGATTCCTAATTTATCAGGTATTATCTTTACATTAATCTTATCCGATTCTGTTTTTAATAAGTTATTATTAAGTTTTTTCTTCGTTAGTATGAAATTTTCTAAGGTATTATCGTCGGAGATTGAACTTGGATTTGGTGATTTCTGCTTTTTGGATAGTTTTGGTGATATTTGGTAGTGTTCTTGGGTGTAATGGTCTTGTAGTAGAGTTAGTTGATTTACGCCATCGTGACTTTGATGTTTTGGTGGTAGTTTTGATGGTGTGAGACTTGTTGAATTTTTGTAAGGGGGTTCCGGGTCGGTGGTCACGCATCGCACCCCGATCTTTGGTGTGTGATCCAGCGTTTACTCACTAATAACTCACTAGAAACAAACAGAAACATTAAAATTCGATATTAGGTGATTAAGTAGTATTTTTTTAAATTTTAATTCTATATTGAGCATTTGTGATATTATAGGTCGAATTATGGCATATACGTTTATTATTTGGGAAAACCATGTTATTAAAAGTTCAATCAAATAAAATAAATGAATAAAACATTATTTATTTGGAAAATTTATGTATTATATTCCCTATTTAATTAATATGTGTATACTTTTTGGGTAGGTAATAGTGTAGGGTGGTATATTGAAAATAATATGATTACATCATATATTTGTTTGTTTGTCGTGTTTATAGTTGATGATGAAATCCTGAAATATGTGATTGCAAATATTTATCATTTAAATGTGTACCATTGTTTAGTTTCAATGGTAGGTATTCATTTATTTTTATTTATTATACGAATTTTAGAAATAATTTCATGTAGTAATTATGTTTTGCAATAAATAAAACTAATTTTCATGAAACCCTGCGGCAAATAAACGTGCTATTAATTTAAAATTTGAGCCAATAATGTCAATTCAATCTACATATGTTTTAAAAATGACTTTAGGATTTCTATAGTCCGGGTACGCAAGCAACAACTTTACGTCACAGTCAAAAGTGACTAGCTTGAAATTGTACGTTTACACTACTATAGAAACGAACATTTTAAATCTAAAATACATTTTTTAGAAACTTGACTATAAACTAAGTTAATAATTCATTTATAGGTTTGTTTTTAAATAGCCGAATAACTTAACTATAATAAAATAATAACCGTCAATGAAATAAACAACGGTACAAAAGTATATGTAAACGTAGCAAATGTGTCAAAATTAGAAACGTATAAGTTTAAAAAAATCTTCTATATTAGGTCGTGAAACTGAACAAAATTATAATTTTTGAAATGAAATTCATATTTACGACAGTTTATTTGTTTTAAAAATAATTGTTGATAACTACTTAGCCAGCAGGAAATTTCATGTTGATAAGTTTTTAGCAGGTTTTTGTTACAAAATGACGTAAGGTTGTTGCCTGCGTATCTGGACTATACCAAACCATACATTTATTAAAAACTTAAAAATATGTATTGACATGTAAAACCATTTAGTGTCACGACAAAATAATTCGTTAATCTATTTATAACAAATGTATGTGGTAAATGTTCTACTAAAGTTACTTCACCAATCAGCAGTTTTTGTTTTATAATTTAGTATGTTATTAAATATAATTTTAACAAATACATATGTTTGCTGAATCAGTTCATTTGGAAATTGGGTTATTCATTTAGCATTGAATGTGTACGTTTTAAAATATTCAATAGATGCACTTACATACATTTAAAAAAAATATATATATATATACATACAAACTATTTTTAAACCTCTCATCATTTTGGTACTTTAAAACGATCAATTTTTTATTTTACAAATTAGGATTAATTTAAACTGATGAAAATAAGTCATTCAACATTGTAATCAATGCAATAATAAATTTTGAAATCTTTTTTTAATTTTCTGAAAATTATAGTTAATTTAAAAACTAAAATCGTTTATTGCTAATTATTCCATTTTATATACATTTAAATTGCGATATAGAACAATTTTAAGTTATAAATTACGCGTTTTATTTACTCTATGACATGGTTTATCTACAACATATAATAGTGGGACAAGGTCAAATATTTCGAATAGCTCAAATATGATGATTATTTAAAAAATAACTCACCCCTAATAAAAAAAGGTTGTTTTTACATTTTCTACTTTTTAAATATTTAAAGCAGTTGCTTTTTTACTTTCTTTGAATGTCGGTAAAGTTCAAATGTAAATAAATAATGTTTGGGTCAGTTTTGCTTTTGGAGGCAGGACAAAAATAGAGCTACATAGACGGTAAGAAAATGTTGCTCGATGCGGGTGGCTTGGTGATTTGTAGCTGCACATTTATTACATCGATTTATCCACGTTCCGACTATCGACTAACTATGTTTTTGAATAGAGTGGCTGTGCTGTTGGCGAGTTTAAAAAATGCTATTGCTTTGTTGGGCCATGAGTGTGAAATATTGTTATATCGATATATCTACGTATATAGGTACTCTATATACATGCGGGCACAAGTGTTACCAACCCTCGATGTGCGTGTAGGTAGATATAGCAAAACAAAGTGATTTATTTAATCCTTTTCATTCGTTTGCAAATTTTTAACAAGTATTTAATGAAAAAAGCACTCTGATACAATTCATGCTTTAATCATTTAATTATTTAAGAAACCCTATAACCATTTATATAGAACGAGCCATCAGTTAGTTTCTTTTTGAAGTGCGTATTTCGACAGTTTGCAACACTGACTCACTTGACATAGATATAGATCAATAAATAATCGGAAGCTGTACAATAAAGCAATTATCATATTGAACGCTTTAATAGCAATTTTAAAAAGAAACCAACAGATGGCCCACCCTATAAAACAACGATTTATAAACTTATATTTTTAAATGTCATCTAAATTGATTTCGAAAAAAAATATAATTTATTTACGAAATTGCGTGTATGTGTGAATGCGTTAATATAAAATAAATCGCTATATAATTATATATTTTGCAAAAATGTCAAAAACTATTTAAACAGCTTTTTTTTATTATTATATATAATTTTGAATCCAGTAGTAGCTTAATCAAAACATAGATAAAAGATTATGTCTAGTATGTATAAACTTGGCTTTAAGTATGATATTTCGGTTCAGAGGTTTAAAACTGCGGTTATCACGATTGTGATAAGAAACGAGTGTGTAGTCTATAAATAAAATAAATTTATTGCAGTATACACGTGCACTTAAGTTTATTAATTAAATTAAAGAATATGTTAATTAAATACGTGCGCCAAACCGTTTTGTCGAATCAAATTTTTATTGTGCATAACGTGTACAGTCATCAAAATTCGTTTTGTAATCATTGATTTCATAATCAAAATAAAACATTTGGAAACACGCAAATGTGCCTAAAAGTTGTCTAAATATTTATTAATTCAAACAAATGTACACTAACAGATCAAAAATACGTATTGTGTAGATTAGAGTTCTAATTATATATTGTACAACTGTGTACGCTAAAATTAATGACAAATTTACGAAATTTTAAACTAAATGTCACTATGACAATTGGTGTATTTAGAACGGCCGCAATTGGAGCAAAAATGTGAATATCTTCTAACAAGAAGAAGTCATTTAATTTGGCATCCCTCCAAGAGAACGCGCAAATGTGTTTCAGTAAAGATTCTCACTGACTGATAAACTATCGCTAATTTGTATTTTATTGTACTGTTTGTGTTGCTATTTATAAGCTTCTGGTATATTTAGTGGCAGTTCGAATATTTTAATGGGCTGGCATAGTTATTTTAATTTAAAATCGACGTATGTGTGTATATGAAAAATCACTTTCAAACTAGATTGTTTGTTTGCCAAAGCCACATCATTTGTAATTGTTAACAAAATGGGGATGGACGTTTATTCAATAGCTTGCTTAGAAGATGACAAGTGCCTGGCACCGCGACGCGACGGCTACGGCTACGGCAACGGCAACCAAAACCATAATGTAAACATATTATAGTATATACAAAATAATGAATATACACCAGTCCACTTTGTCTATTTTCGTTGGGAACACGCGCTACTTTATAGTTTGCTTCAACGAAAATCTCACAGATTATCGATTACTCAAGATTGGCTTAGGTATACAAAATTGATATTTCTATTATAAGATGTTGTTTATTAATGTGCTCCTTACATATTCTACATACCAGTTACGACAAATAGAATATATGATTTTAATAATCAGGTTTCATATCAAATAGGATTTTTTTCGAATAAACAATTTTATATTTATTATTTACATAAAATTGAAGGTATATTAAGAATTTTCACATATACGAGTATATATATATATATATATATATATATATATATATATATATATATATATATATATATATATATATATGTATATATATATACAAATATATATATATATATATATATATATATATATATATATATATATATATATATATATATATATATATATATATATATATACGAGGGTGGTCTGAAAAGTTTCCGACCTCAACATGAAGATAGCAGCACTCGTAAATAAAAGCTAGGGAATTTCGTTGTTCATCTGTTGACAGTTACTCACCAAAGTTTCAGCCATTTTGGACGCGCAGTTGTTATGTAACAGTCGTTTGAGTGAGTTGATGTGAGTGTTTTTATGAAAATGGACAAAATCGAGTATCGAGCTGTCATCAAATATTTGTTTTTGAAAAGCAATACGCCTACGCAAATCAAAGATGAGTTGGATTCTGTGTATGGGGACTCTGCACCATCATTTACCACAGTGAAATTTTGGGCTGCTGAATTTAAACGTGGCCGTAAGAGCTTGGGAGCCGATGAACGTTCGGGACGTCCAAAAACTGCAACTACCGACGAAATCATCGCCAAAGTTCACGAAATGGTGCTAGACGACCGCCGAATTAAAGTGAGAGAGATAGCAGAGGTTATGAACATGTCAAAAGAACGTGTTTGTCACATATTAAATCAACATTTAGACATGTGAAAGCTGTCCGCGCGTTGGGTGCCGCGTTTGCTCACGTTAGACCAAAAACGTGTCTCACACCTCAGCGGTTGCCATGGCGAAAATCCACGAATTACGGTTTGAACTGCTTGACCATCCGCCTTCTTACTCACCAGATCTAGCCCCAAGCGACTTCTTTTTGTTCCTTCATCTAAAAATTGCGCTCGGAGGACAGAGATTTTCGTCAAATGAAGAGGCAATCACCTTCGTGAACAATTATTTTGCAGAGAAAAACACCGAGTACTATTTGAACGGGTTACAGAGATGGGAGCATCGCTGGGAGAAGTGTGTAGAGTTACAAGGAGACTATGTTGAAAAATAAAAAATAAAATTCTGAAAAAATGTCTTGTATCTTTGTTATTTTGTATTTAAAAATAAACAACATATACGCACAAAGCCATTACTATGAGCGTATAATGAAGCTATTGCGTAGGATGTTATATTGACAATCGTTCTTATTGTTAGAATGTACAGATTACATGTTAAATACAGAGTGAAATTTTGCTTATATATAATCTGCATCATATTATGTTTACCACGAAACTATATGTAAACATCTGGTTATATTAAATGGAACATATGTATTTTAATTAAACTTCGAATATACGATATCTATGTGAAGTGATATTGTAAAGAACAGAGCTGGATTAATATTTATTTGGAACAAAACGAGTAAAAATATAATAAAAGTATATGTAAACGTAGCAAATCTATCAAAATTACCTTATAGGTTTAAAAAAATATTAATCTTCTATATTAGGTCGTGAAACTGGACAAAATAATATTTTTTGAAATGAAATTCATATTCTACGACAGTTTATTTTATTTTAAATAATTGTTGATAAGTACTTTTCATTTTATTTTCGATAGTTTTTTAAGCCAGTAGGGAATTTCATGTTGATAAGTTTTTAGCAGGTTTTAGTTACAAAATGACGTAAGGTTATTGCCTGCCTACCTGGACTATAGCCATAAACAATACTTATATGTATGTCACAGTATTATTCAATAAAAATATAAAATTTATATATATGTTTTTTTTTTGTATAGTTTAGAAGGATGTTGAACTTAAAGTTGGAATATTTTAAAATTAAAGATGATTAGATAGCTAAATGAGTTTTAATTATTTAATTATGTGTTTGAAGATAAAAAAATTGAACTATTGTTTATCGAAATTAAGTAGGTTTTTCACTGATTAACCAATCTAAAAACGATGTTATTCTAATGGAAAAGTACATTTATAATTACATAGAATTGATTAGTTTTGATTTGTTATCGAAACGCATATAGATGAGTCTCATCTTGTTTGAAATGAAGGTTAAATCATCTCATACATATCATAATTAAGTAACGTCTGTTATTTAATACTGGTCACGGGATAGACGTAAAACGTTTCATATTTATGTGATAAGAGTACAATATACTATATGAATAGCTTCTGCGTGGTAAGTAAACAATATGTCCTTTTTGGCCAGTTTATTTTTGTCAGGCACAAATATAAATATGTTTGTGCAGTTATCATATATCGTCATATATATTATAATTAACATATTCAAATATATCTACAACAAATATTCATTAGTATATTTAATAACAAAAAAAAATGCTACGTTATTTAAATAAAAGACAAAAGTGTATATATTAACTAAGCAGTTGTTGGCAATGATTTCATCATTTTTAACGGGCAATTCGCTAATATAAAATTTGTTGAATAGCCCAATAATTCTTCGTAAACAAACGGCGTTGTTGACAGTAACTTTTGTTTTGGTGTCGCAACAAGAGAAATTACAATTTAAAACTAACAAACAAGCATCTCTACTTCTCTGCAACTTTCATTTGTACAGAGATAAACAGTTTTGTTTTAGCTTTTTATTATATAAATTCTGTGTGTTCAAATATATCAACTGAGATACCAAAATGTATGTATGTATGTACATAACACTCATAAAAGACACATTAATCAATATTTGTTGTAGATATTCAATTCCAGTTAAAGAAAGTTACGCAAAATCTTAAAATATAAACAATTACGTATTGTTCACAATGCACTATGGGCAATTTTTAATTCACCACGTTCGTTATAGGTGTATAATAATTTGAATTTCGTTTATTTCTTTAATGATGGTTGCAATTATAGCACATTATTATAAAACCACACAAAACATTATATAATTTTCAAATATTAACGAGATTAATTAATATTAATTTGTAATATAATATTTTTGCAAAATTACATGATTTTTTTTGGTACAATATTAAATATTACGATTGAAAATTGTACAAATATTTTTTATAATATAGTACCAAGAAATATTTGTTTGTTTTAACATTTAAATGTTAAAATAATACTTAATATTTATTTAGTATTTCTGAAGAGCAGCTACCTATACATATATTTACTATTAATATCTCCTAAAATAGTCTTCTTATAGTCCAAATACGCAAGCAACAACCTTACGTCATTTTGTAACTAAAACCTGCTAAAAACTTATCAACATGAAATTTCCTGCTGGTTTCAAAACTATTGAAAATAAAATGAAAATTACTTATCAAAAGTTATTTAAAATCAAATAAACTGTCGTAGATTATTTCATTTAAACAATTATTATTTTATCCAGTTCCACGACCTAATATAGAAAATTAACATTTTTTTAAACTTATAAGTTAATATTTTTTACATATACTTTTGTATCGTTGTTTATTTCGTTTAACATTTGTTATTTTGTTGTGGTTAACTTATTCGGATATTCAAAAACATACGTACAAATGAATTGTAAATTTAGTTTATTGTCAAGTTTATAATAAATATATTTTATATTTAAAATATTCGATTCTATAGTAGTGTAATGGTACATTTGGAATAAATATGCATTAGAGTTTCGGAAGAGAATAGGTAATAAAATAATATAAAATGTAGGTATCTCAAAAAGACGGAAAAGGATATGAAAGTTAACTCGTTCATAATAAATACGAATACTATTAAAATATGTAAAAATGTTCATTAAATTATCATAGTTAAACTCAGTGAAAGGAAGTAAATATCTTCTTTTTTTCGTTTATGTTTTATGAAATTAGATTTTAAATAGACAATTAGAACAATAACAAACGTATAAAAGATACAAAGTAAAAATGGGAACATTTATAAATTGAGAATAAACGACCAATCAGGGTCACTTAAGCTTGGGTACATTCAGTACCTGTAATATTCGTTTTATCAAAACAATCAACAATCAAATTTGACTTCTAATTAAGGCTATATTGCAAAAACCTGTTATGCATATTTGTGTTTCGTAAACTGATAACAAATACCATACACGCCTACCCAAAACATTTATTTGATCCATATTGCAGAGATTCAGTTGTCAAAAGCAATATAACTGTCATGAAAAGTACTATCGTAAATTTACAGAAGTTGAAACCACATTATGACTGAATGTATGTATGTATGTATGTACCTAGTTTTCAGACTGCATGATGCTATTGTCTGTTTAATATGAACAACCCGCTAATCTCATCTCGCCCATGGTACAATGAAGTTTGAATTGGGTATATGAGTTTATTACACGACGGCGGGACATAATAAAACGAATGAGGTCAAAGTCAGCGCAATTTTTCACTTGATTCCTTGTCCAGTTACCCGAAATTAATGCCATATACTTATGTTTTATACATGTTAATAACTGATTCTCAGAACGAACAACAAAGTGCATTTTGTTTGGGTTTCCAGAACTCATTTATATATATATATATATATATATATATATATATATATATATATATATATATATATATATATATATATATATATATATATATATATATATATATATATATATATATATATATATATATATATATATATATATATATATATATATATATATATATATATATATATATATATATATATATATATATATATATATATATATATATATATATATATATATATATATATATATATATATATATATATATATATATATATATATATATATATATATATATATATATATATATATATATATATATATATATATATATATATATATATATATATATATATATATATATATATATATATATATATATATATATATATATATATATATATATATATATATATATATATATATATATATATATATATATATATATATATATATATATATAAATATGAGAAATATTTCAATCTTCTATCTAGGTATACTTATGCTGTTAGCGCAAATTCTATTTACTTTATGCTGTTTATAAAATATATAAGTTTAAAAAATAGTAATTTAAGTGTTTTGTATGTTTGTTAAGATAGTAAAGTTACCACTAAAGAATGTGTTTCTTAAACTATACGTACTGTACAAATTTGGCACAAGGCTTTTTTATAGGTATAAAATTTTGCATTCTTTTTCTATTTCTTCACAAACCGACAAACTGATTAGGTCATACAACCTACACCAACTGTCACACGCTGTCACAGAAACATGTAGTGTATACGTACATACGTACGTTTGACAATTCAAACATATGAACATTTTGGCAATTATATATGTCATTGTCAACTGTAGCTTTTTTCAGCTACTTTTTTGGCGCCAAACAGATGCTATGACATCTCCAAATTTATCATTACTCATTAAAATTTCTTCACTTTTAATTTCAAAATATACTACTACATACATAGATAACAAGTTTTTTTAAATACTCACTATATACAATAAAAAAAAATATATGTAATTCCTACCCTGTGTTAATTAAATATCTATTATTCATATTAAAACCATCGATTTGTAAGGTTTTATTTATTTACCTAATTGTATAACGATTTACGATTTTTTTCTCGTGTCTAATAATTTATTATTAATTCTGAACCATGTAAATTGCAGCTTATATAAGACCTGATAACTACACTGTAAAAAATCATCACTTTTATTGAAAAGTTACCTCTTAAACCCATTAATATCAAATACTAAAAAGGTACAATGACAATTAAATAAATTGTGTAAATTTTATTAAATTACACTCACAATCAAATAATGCTTCTAAATTCATTAATATTAATGTAATTTTACATTTGAAGTAAAGTTATTTTTTTTACAATATACCTAGGTTATTAAAACCGTTAATACATTATTAATTATAAATGTTTTATTTTCGTAATCAGGGAGATGTGAAACGAGCTATATTAGTGACACGACCAATTCGGATAATTACGCTTGGTATTCTAAATTATTCATAATTTTATCGACTCATATATATATTATTTATTCAAAAACTTATAATAACTATATTTATTATAATAATCGCTAAAAAAACATATCTTAATATTTATCTCAATTTATTAAAATTGATAAATTCGACTGATAATTGTGAGGGCGGAACAGAAAAATATTATTTATTTTTAACAGTAGGTATTATTTCTGCTTTAAGCTTAAATAAAAGTAATTTAAAATTGATTTCGGCAAAATAAATCACATTTGCCAACCTTTCCGCAGTATAAATATATGTCAATGATAATGAGCTTATTAATAATACAAATTTGCATTTATTTAAATGTGCATGAAAACATTTTTTGTTTGTCAGACGATTTATGGCCAATCAAAAAGCTTAACTCCCAAATGTCGAAGTAACAAATCTATCCTAAAAATAGATTTCAAATATTATTTATTTTAATGATCTACATATGTATATATTTGAGATTGTTAACTAAAATTGCAAGATACTTAATTTTTACAACTTTACAGCTTTAATACTATAAATTTTATTTTCAGTGGAAAGAACTAGTTGTGATAAAAACTTAATTCTATTTGTAATTATTTATTTATAATATAATGTTTTAACTACCTATATACATTTAAAATTATCCTTACTGAAGAAAACATAAAAGATGTCGAAACGTCGAAGGTCATTTTATACGTTTTAACTATTAACTGTAATCCTGATTATTATTTATCCTAATTAAACATCTAAGCGTCTATTCCATTAATTTTTAATTACACCTTTATAGTTCAAGATTACGAAATTTTAAATCAATTATACCCAAATTATACTTCGAAAAAACCATACGATTGACAGTAAGTTATGCAGCGTAAACCAGGCTTTCATAGCGAATAGTAAAGAGTGGTTCACCTTTAAAAATGCACAAAAACATCGATGTTGTTTTTTTTAAATGTATTCACTAAAGAACTATAGGTAATTTCAAAATACAGAATTGCTCCGTAAGTTTTGCTTGGTTGCTAAAATTGCATTATTTTAACCAGTTTACGCGAAGTAATCGAACATTCTCTTAAAATATTCATTCTATCATAGAATCTAAATTTAAACCAGCAGTTAGAATTATACGTATAAGAAAGCTAAGGAGGGCACACATTAGAACTGAATAAAATCGGAAATAAAAATAATTATCAAATTAACTACTATAAATAAAATGTGGTTTAAAAGCGTATTATACGTTTGCGTGGTAATTTAAGTTGGCAGCGCTTTATTTTTCTGAGCCTAAGTTGTATAATAACGAATATTTCATTAGCGTATCCAATTTCATGGTGTAGCTAATTTGACAGTTAATATATATTAACAAAAATAGTATGTGTCAACAGAAGATGTTATATTTAGAGCGCAAGAAGAATAAGAATACACAGCATTATCAATGACCTTCCGGTGCCAAGTTTCACACTTTTTGGCCCATTTTGCGAAAAATTCTTACTGACGCAAACGTATATGTAATATTTCCACACGTTTTTCACGGAGTTATTCTTGAAATACGTCTATTATTGTTTACGTAAATATCTGGCAAACATTGTACACAGGTACAACGTTAATAAATTCTTGCAGTACCTGGTCAATGTACACATTTTGTTTATTTTATTGAAAGTTTTTTCTTGGAAATATAAAAATAGCATTAGCATTTTTTTTTTTAAATATAACAACTTTAGTAGAACAAATAAATGAATAAAGCAATGATTAAGAAACAAAAATATATTTGGTAAAATCAACAAATTTAACAGTAGTTGCATAGCTCTTCTTATCTTTATTCATCTAAGGTAATAATTATGATTTGTTTCAAAGAACATTGCATTTTATCTTGGCAATAAATCATTCACAATGTCAACTTACATAAGTTAAAAATGCCATGACTGTAGTTAATTTTTACATTTTCCTATATCGATTATTCCGACCAACTCATATGACCATGTGATGTGAAGAACATACGTTTCATTTTTGCACGCTGCATAATAAGCAATACGAATGACGTGTGTCTGTGATTGATACTTCCGGTGTCCTGTTCTCTCCAACCCAATCAAATGTTAACAAGTGGGCACGTGACCGTGCATGGTCTTCGACTCTTATTATTCCACGTGTATTCATCCTTTTTTTCATTTCAAGTACGTTCGTTTTGAAGAGAGAATTTTAAAGCTGAACATGTCTTTGCAAATTACTTTTATGCGTTGTCATTTTCTTAAGTTTCGAATTTGATTTTCATATTATTTTAGAGCCGATTATAATATACACTGTGATGAATAAGATGTTTTCTCCCATTAAATTTACGTAAATTAAATATTAAGTGAAAGATCGCCCTTGACCTCACATTTTTGCGAAAATCGTTCAAGCATTTTAGTCATAAAACTCTCAAATATGAAATTTCTAATTTTGGTTGTATTTGTTACTAATATATAAATGTCTGCTAAGCGAAAGTGTTTACTCTTATGCATATGAGTTTGTCGTACGTCGAAAATGCAAAGAGCGTTGATCGGTTGTGTCTCAGCATGGAAATGTTTTGATAGAAATTTCTGTCCCAGTTTCTTCATTGTGAAATAAGGTTGCTTCGCAAGCGCAAATCTTTTCCTCGCAAAATACCTGACATATTTTAACTAAACATATAATATGAATTTTAATTTGAAATTTAAAAACCATAACTTGTGCTGACAACGATTTGAAAAGTGACGATTTTGTTGATTTTTGTTGTTAATCTAGTCTCAATTTATTTACATCCAGTGATAATCGTATTTAGTACGAAATGTGACACAAACAGCTCAAAACAAAATTAATATTGTTAGATTGATAGATAATTTAAGCTGGTATACAGGCTTTCCAAGACGCCCATTGGTTAAACAGAAGATTACCGCGCTCTTTTCGGTTTGGTGGGGGTAAATTAAAACTTCTCTTACTGACGTCACGAAGATGGTGAAAATTACGCAACTTTAATTACTAATAATTAACGAACGATATACGGTCTAAAAGAGCACAAATGCGAAAAATACGATTTAAATTACAATCTAATTGCAATATATATATATATATATATATATATATATATATATATATATATATATATATATATATATCTATATATATATATATATATATATATATATATATATATATATATATATATATATATATATATCTATATATATATATATATATATATATATATATATATATATATATATATATATATATATATATATATATATATATATATATATATATATATCTATATATATATATATATATATATATATATATATTATATATATATATATATATATATATATATAAAATAGACGAATATACTTCTTGTACCAATAAATAAATATTATCTACACACCCGGGGACATTTTACTATTTCATGTTCTCACAAAGAAAATTGTTACGTATTATTAAAATGTTCACATTATATGATTAATTATATATCTAGATTATATACAATATATAACATAGATTACAATCATTATAATTTGTATATTAATCAACTGAATTATATATTCTTGGTAATGCAATGTTCACTTTTTTTTTGATATTTTATTATTATTATTATTATTATAGGTTTATTAATAAATTCGTGTAGATAATTGTTTGTTGAATGATGATTATATAGTTATGAATGAGAGATGCATAATCATATAATAATAATAATAATAATAATAACATAATTAACACTTGCAGTAACAGCCTTATTACTTCTTTATACGAATAAATCAGAACCAGATAGCAGAAAAAACTATAGAAAATTAAAACATTTATAAATAACTGTGCAAAAACCCTGTGGGTACTGATGCAAAACTATACACAATCAGAAATGATTAGGGAGTTCACCAGTCCACTACAGAAACGTTAATTCGCATTTTCCGTGTTATTTTTTAATAATCGTGAGGCGCGCTATACTTGTACATTTCCTTTGCTTTGATCATATTAAAGTGTGTTACATAATGAGTTCATTACCTAGTATACGTACTAATATTCATTTGGTTTCATTGTGTATAACTACTTCGAGCTTAAGTGTTCGATAAAATGTCAAAGAATATCTCTGATTGAAAAATGTTTTTAATAAAAAGTTCGTCTTTCGTCATCCTGAATTCAAAAGTTTATATTTATATATGACTCATTTACTTAGATGTTAGTCGTCACTCGTTCGATCGTAAGACTAAAATTTGTCGCTCCTTCGTCTTTGAAGGTGCTAAACGGATTGACACCAAATTTGATATATATAATCTATGGGTGCACAATTAATGCCGTTCGCATTTTAATTCAACTAAGTTTTTTATTTCCGGAATTATTACGCCTCAAAAAACAACAACCTTAACCTATTCGAATTTATAAAAACAAGTAGTTCAAAATCTATAGATACTAAATAGCATAATAATATGAGCATATGGTTCAAAATTAGAAGAAGAAAATTATAACTTATGTTATTTAGTCAATTGTGTCTACACTGATAGAATTACTTGGATAAAATGATGAACCTGTAATGGATATAATGTACAGACAAATAAATATTTAATTGCGTCAGTAAAATTGTTCGTTAGTTTGCAAAAAAATATATTTCTCACAACAAACTTAAATGAATTAGTATTCGAATATATTTGAATCTAATAAATATGTTATTTAGTAGTAGTAATAGTAGCCTAAGATACAAATGGCGTTAGTTATTTTCCAAATGAATTCGATTATATCTCACTTGCTCATATCGAATACCCTATCATCGCATCTTCCTTCCACCAATATTAATGGTATAATTTGTGTATAAAGGCACGGTCCATATAGTCCACTTAAACCTATTAAATCTGTTTTATTCGCTCGTGTATTATATTACACACCGTGGTCTCTATCTATTTTGCTATTCATAATGCCTCTTTCCCCACCATTAGTGCGCATAATGCTCTTTATGGTCCAGAGCGCACAGATGATCCGGAAGTGACAATCAAGCAAGCCATGCATGAGAAGTCACACACACACACACACACAAATAGATAGGATATATTAGATTTGTGTGTGCTATATGATTTTCTAGTATGTGTGTGTGAACTTCGTCAATATTTGGTTTGTAATTACCATCTATTGAAGGTCGGTTCACACAATAGGTATGCTTAAACATGCATAAATTACCCATCCATATATCACTAACATTTACAGATACAATGCCTAAATAATACACATGGGTACTTATATAATAGAAAAAATATATTGCATTTATAGATATATTTGTATGTATGTACGTGTATGTTTGTGCGGCTGTCTGTGTGTGTGTGTGTGGTGTGTGTGTGTGTGTATTTGTAAGTGTGTGTGTGTGTGTGTGTGTGTTGTTTTTAGTGTGTGTGTGTGTATGTTTGTGTGTATGTGTTTGTTTGTGAGAGAGTGTGTGTTTGTGTGTTTGTTTGTTTTTTAGTGTGTGCGTGTGTGTGTCTGTGTGTCTAAGAGGGCAAGATTTTAATTCATATAAATAATTATTAACCATAATTGTAACAAATTAACTTGCAGTCTGTGGCTGTTGATTAAAAATAATAATATAGCATCTTCAACCACAAAGTATTTAAATAAATACGTATTTCTAAGTTGTCATCACCAGTAGCAAAAATAAAGAAGCAGTGCAACGTAATATCTTTGGGTAAGATAAAACCTAAGAAGATATGTTCTTCACTAGATTATAAATAGTTACACAATATAACCACAGATAATCTAATGAAGAGCATGTCTTCTTAGGTTTTCCTTAGCCAGATATATTACATTATGTTTGCTACTGTTGATGACAGCTTAGAAATACGTATTTATTCAAATACGTTGTTATTATATTATTGTTAAACCATCAAATTGAAAGATAATTTCCTGTACCAATAGTTTCAATAGCAATCTTAGATCGAGTGAAATTCGAAAATACGTTTTTAAATCTAATTAAAACATATTTTCCGAAAATTAATACCAATTTGAAAAGTTAGTTTAAAAATCGAAAATCATTTTATAACAAAATAATAAAACAACTTTGTGACCTATACTTGAACTTGATCTATTAACTTGCATAAATTAAAATGTTAAATCATAAAATTGCTTAACCGCATGTACAAACATACAAGGATCAACGAACGCGTGAAGGTGAATCGAAGTGAAATGCAAAACATAACAAATCCATTGAACAGTGGCTGGTTGGTGCATTGTATAGGATTAGTTGCAGTTGACAAAAACATACGCGCATGGTCAAACATAAAAAGTTGCACAGTGAAGAAAGAGAGTGAAAAATAATCGAATGCTCCCGAGCGTTACTTGTCAGTGATTGCAAACTTGCAATCCGATCATGCCGATGCCGCGTGACGAACAATCAAGATCACGAACAATATCAGCCAAACGAAAGAACCAAGTTGAAGGAGACATTTAAAAGTGTGCAAGCCACAGATGAAATAGACTAGAAATCCGATCGCACACTTTGAATATTAATAATAAACATTGTTGTTGTTTTTATCGCTTGTTTTAAACAATTTAATATGTTTTGTGTTATAATAACGAAAGCTACAATATATATTTGAAATATATAATACTAATTTATATTTTTTCTTTTGTGTTTCTTTACATATTTTGATTTTCTATTTTTATTATTCGTAATTCAAACTAACACAGAGCTCTAGCGGTACAAATTGAGAACTAACGTGTAAATGCACTTGTAAACAAAAAAGCAGCTGTTTTCATGTATCAGTTAATTCTATATTCCTGTATGAGAATATTTTATATTTTCTACAGCTAATATTAAATACCAATAATGACATTTTGGAATAAATAAATCAACGAAAAAAAATCGTACTTTCTCTTAAGTGTCTGGACGCAATTTGAGTTGATTTCTTAATAAAACGTTAATAATTAACAAATTTACGTGTTTTATATACTGTGGTTTGTAATTTTATGTTAACATATGCAAAATAAACGTATAAATTTACAGCTGCTACTTATGATAAGCGAAGGTCAGATCTGTAAGTCCTTCCTAGCTTGAATCGTGAATAGGGCTAAGAAATTATTAAATAAAAATGTTACATGAATTATTAATGTGTCAATACCACAAAATGTATTAAAACAAAATTTCCCGGGAAAATAAAATGTTTTTTTTTAAATTATTTCGCTATAATTAAATACCTAAACTATTGTTACTATCATGAGATAAAACCCATTTTTATTAATGTATTTATGTGTTCAGAAATTACAATTGAAATTTTATTATTAAAACCTCAAACACGCAATTTTATTTTGGTATAATATTGTATTTTTTAAATAAATTAGATTTGAATTATAATTTTGTATTCATGACAGTGTAAAGATTCGAAAAATACTAATGGTGCTTTAGGTTTAATAATTTCTGATTTAATTGAGATTATTTAAAAAATTATAAGGACAGGACTATTTTCTAACTTATTTTTAGTGCGATAGTTTATTTTTTACACGTCTTAAAGGCTATTGTTTACCTTAATTATATATTTACGTAATTGTTTTAATTAAAATAAGAGGTCTAAAAAGTGATTATACGTGTATTGGAGTATGCGTGACTTCCATATATACCTGTAGATAATTCATAAATAGCATTGTACACATCAGTGTATGACCTCAAGACACTAAATTATTCAAATGACCAGTAGTGTAGTATTTAGCTGTTAGCTGCAGGAGGATTGGCTTGAATTGGCGCGGTCATTGTTGGTTTACGTATGCGACTCTCATCCAACCGAATAATACGTATTATACACGAACTCACACACATACAAACATATTTATACACTTATGCAATATGCAGACAGTACTTGCGCAATACGATGACAATGGAATTACTAATGATGCTACAATTGTTTTTCTGAATAATCTGTAAGCGTCAACTTATCACAGATTAAATATTTTTTTATATTCATATAGTTTTGAAATGCCTCATGCATATTTAAAGCTATAACAATCTGCATGTCAGTATTTTAATTGTCAAACAAACGTACAACCGTCAAAACGCGACTAAATGGAATATAACCAAATACATTACAATTAGATTTAAATTTAATTCGTATTTATCGCACATGCTCTCTTTAAACCGCATCGTTAATTAATTATTTGCAATTAAAATTTCGTAATTGCCGCGATACTCGTGCTGCTACAAGTTATATAGCAAACACATTCCCATCGAACAAATACGAACATTGTTCAAATTTAGAACTACCTTCACGCGTTAGTTCTCAATTTGTATTACCATGACGTTAGCTTGAATCGCAAATAGTGTAATATTACAAAAATTATTCATAAAACACACAATTGTAAATTTGATGCAGTGATGCAGTGACGTAGAAAGTTCAGTGTCTAAATGTAATTTGATATTCACCTATATATGTTTGAGACCTACGAGTTATTGTACAATATATAAAAAATAAAACTAAAATTGTTATAAATGTAATGAAATTCATACATGCAGGAAGTCTGATAACATTGACATTCGAAATAAATTTGTATGCTCAGCTTTTATAACCAAGGCCAGCTAGAAATTCATTATACTATACATAATTTAAATATTTCGACGATTTATTTTCCCCATAATCTAACCAGTAGTTAAAAATAGTAAGCGCTCGAATATGCGATATATTTAAATAATAAAATTGCAATTGAGTCATTATTAGAATAATTGTTATTAAACTATTTCGAATGACGAATCCTAAAGTTGCACTTAGAATAATTTAAAGTTTAATTCACTAAAAATTACAATGGTTATGTTGAAAAAATGTCGAATGAAAGATTTACCGAATACTTAAGTTCTCGATTGTAATTAATTACGGCAAGTTAAAAATCACTAAATTGTAACAAATTTCGTCAATGCACGTTTACAATTCAAATAACATTTATAACCCGCATGTATCAAAGTTGTCACAGCGTGAAATTTTAACTAAACTAAATAAATCTATTTGTATACACATACAGTTAATTAAATTTCTACACAAAATGTAAATAAGAAGTTTTAATGTTACGGAATATATCGTTTAATATTTACTAATAAATGCAAATATGTAACCAGTGGAAACAGCTGCGCTTTTTATTTCAAACATTTTAAGTCCTCGCTCTGTAAACAAAATAGAGCTAAAACTGTTTGGCCAAACAAAATGAAAACAACTTTCTATACAAGGATGTCTTCCGCGGAGTACATTTAGAGCGAATGGGAACGTATTTGTTTTAAAATTGTTAACTAAGTATTCGGTCAGTTGTATGTTTATAAATATTTCAGATTAAAAATTTGCTATAACAAAAAGTTCGTTTTTCAGCGCTCTGAATCAAAAAATATCTATAACGTACATACTTATTAGATGTTAGTCATTGCTCGCTCGCTCGTAAGATCAAAATTGGCGCTGCTTCTTCTTTGAAGATAGTGAACGGATTGATTGAAAATTTAGTATATATAATCTATAAGTATGCAATTCATTCCGTTCCCATTTTAAATCTATTAGGCTTTTCATTACCGGAGTTATTGGGCCCAAAAAAGATTACAACTTTAAATATTGACTTTAGAAGTTTTTAAGAAATACCAAAAAAACTACAGTTATAAGTCCAAAATTTGTATTGTCTTGACATTTTTTTCAAAAATAACTCCTAACGCTGTCAAACATGTCAATGATATTGACGATAATTATACAGAAATTCGGTATTTCAAGCGTTGACCCAGCCAATGCTTATTGTTTATTAAAATGTTTTTCGCTAATTGAAAACACCTCTAGTATAGGTTGAAATGCAGATATGTTTGCGCAATTCTACAAATTAAATCTGAACTTGCGATACTATTTCGTAGTGTTCTAATTAATATCATGCGTCTCGCTTAGCACAATCAATGTTTGTGATTTGTTTACTGTTTTATATTTGTTTATAACTAAAACGAATAGGTTTGGTCAAGGTTAGCATCGTCATAAAAACATATAAAAGTATTTTCTGGTCAGTGACAGTTAATAATTAGATTTACAAAAAATAAATAAATTTCTTATACATCTGTGAAAATACATGTGCTGGCGTCGACCGTTTTTTGTGAGTCGATTTGGTTTGTTTATTATTTAAAAATACGAATAGTTATTTCAGTAATACATAAATCAAACATAATTATGCGAATTTTAAGACTTTGATTACATTTTAGGTAATAAAACATTTTTGATATTTTGATCATTCATCGCTATTAATTTTTAAAATTAGAAAAATATATTCTACATATCTAAAATCAGCAGTAGCGTACGCAGGATGTCATTAGTTTTGCAGTGTGCAGCACTGGACTTTCTTATACGTAGTAGGTATAACTGTGTACCTTAAGAAGTATAAGAAAATAAATATTTTGTAATGTTCAACTTAAAATGCTAACAAGTCAACTTTCGTCATAAAATTTCATAAAAACAGCCTTGAACATAAAATGAATGAAAAAATGTAATTTAAGAAAAAACAATCATAACAAAAATATATCAATTTTAATATCTGGACTTATAAATTTGTTTACAAAAATAATTCTTATTTCAAGGTAATAACAATAATTTATTTATTTGATGTTTGTATAAAAGTTTTAAAATATTTCATTAATTTGTCTGGAAATTATAAATGCGAAAATTAATTTTGGACCTATTTATTTATTTTATTTTGTGTTATAAAACATTTCAACTTCTGCTCTAGGACATTTTAGCACATAGCACAGATTCGTAGTAAGCGTTTAGTTTTTTCGCCAGCGACAACTTGAACGGTGTGTGTGTGTTTTTTGTGCTGTAGCAGTTCGTGTAACACGATGATACGTTATTGTTTTTATATGGTAGTGATTTCAAGCGTTCAGGAGTCGCCCAGTGTGGAACAAGGAGCTTGGACATGTGCAGAACATTTGGATTTGACCGCACAATATGAATCACGCCATCTGTTGAGTTCGAAACCGACGAACAACGAACAAGGCACTCGCGGCACAATGAATTAATTCATTATTCTTGTTACGGCACAAGAACGACACTGTTTTTGACAAAATGTCCAAATATTGTTTCACTAACACATTTCACACAACTATTTTTGCAAGCCTTTCTTATGAGTATATCGGTATTATTTACGTTAATATTCACATCATTATTTTTTTAAATTTATATTTATAAAATTATAAATTTAAATTTACAATCATTTTCTGCTGTTTCACAATTTAATGAATGATTCTTATTTAAATAATATCAAGACCGCTGTTTAAATGAATTTAAAATCATAGCTGTTTAGTGATGTTCTATTTTATAATTAATTTAATAAATTAATTAAAATTATAATATTTCCAAGAATTCAACGCATTCAGTTGGAAACAAGCATTGGACTGTTATTAACAAAATTATTCAATATTTTGTAGACAAATATATTTATTTCATAAATATATTTGTTTAAAATCTGCATTAAAATAATTTTGTATCCAGGCAAACAAAAACAATCCATGGTATAAATTCAAACAAAACATTTTCCAACGAGTGCTATTTTTATTCGACTCAAATAATTTTATCCGTTTATTTTAATAAAATAAATATACATAGATTAGGGTTGAATTAAAAGTCAAGTTTAACACGTATGGGGTATATAAAGTACAATAATATATAATTTAAGCGATATATGCAACAGTCGAAACTGGCAATGTACATATATATATATATATATATATATATATACTGACATGACACGGGGAAAACATTAACAAATTTACAATATACAATACAAATATATGTATAAAACATTTACTCAACGTATCATCAAATATGTAAACAAACAAAAATATTTACATTTGAATTTAGGCTGATGGCACAAAGTTCAATATTGTTTGAATTCGGAATAGGCACACATTTGCATTGATACACTGCATTACCGATTACCGGTAACGTAATTGGTATTTTCCAGAAACAATTTAGAGAATAATATAAATTAATATTAAGTGTGGGGGGAGGGGGGGCGCTTTTGTGTGTATGTGTGTGTGTGTTAACAGAATGAAAATTGTATTTTAAGATTTGTATACTGAAAGAAAAGCTTGTATTATTGAAGAGAATATTTAAACCTTCAGGGCTTATTTATGTTTGTTTATTCAGAAAACTCTGTAAATAAAAAACGTTTATCTTAGGTATAAAGTGTGTAATAAAAACGTTATTTCGGTAGATATTGCAAAAGCTTTTCAACCAATGTGTTTATTAATATACGTATATGATGAATTTCAACATATTAATATTTCTAATAACTTTTGTTTTGTAAAGTTTCCTTAAAAAGTGTACCATTTGCCAGCAATTTTCATTCATTTCCATATTCGTTGTTCTAGTTCCATATATAAATGTATAGAACATTTTAATATATATATATATATATATATATATATATATATAAATATAAATATATATATATATATATATATATATATATATATATATATATATATATATATATATATATATATAGGTATAATTAAAATTTTCCAGAACTTTTTCGAGAATCTGTTCCACGTAAGGTCTTTGGTGTATAAAAAATATTTCAGCATTTTATTAAAAATTGCAACCTAACTAAAACGGCCAGTGATGCGATCGACGTTTCTGTCAAATTGTGTCAACCTTTAGAGTGAATTATCAAATATATGAACTGAACTGTACTGGTGTCTCTATATACATGCATACATACATACATAGGTAGATGCTGTGATGGCCTTTACGATACTTTATTGTAAAATGAATGTTGTCATAAATATAAACGTCAATCACGTTCGCTTTGATATTAATTCAATCATATTATTGGATATTGCGAAATGCGCTGATTTTGATTATCATTTTCTAAACAACACATCACGTATTCAATATTTACATATTGAACTATTCATTTAGTAATCATTCAAATTAATTTTTAGTGTATAAAGAGCTTGAGTAATCGGGCCTTAAGCAGTTTAAACTTTGCCTAAATGTCGAAATATAATTTCTAGTTGTTGCTTGTTAACATAGTTTTATATATTTAATAGAAAAGCAGAACCAGAAAGGCTACACGGAACACAGCACAAATTATAAACAGTTTAGAGCATTTTAATCTCGTCAACAGGAAAAAATATCAAATAACACATTTGAAAATTAGGCCTACAAAATCACTGAAACGTCAACGAGTAAAAACTCAAAACGTTACTGATGGTTAACTTTATTTACCATGTTCATTAAACAAAAACTATAACGACACGAACACTTCTAAACTTACTATTACAGAGTCGGCTTGATATGTTTACGAAGTAATAACTATTGTAAATTGTAATAATAAAAAAAACAATTTAGAGATTTTAAAAGGGTGGAGAGGCTAGTGGCGGAGGAGTGCGGTAGGGAGAGGGGTGGTGGATGAAGATTGGAGGGAGAGGATGCTGAAAAAGAGGGGGAGAAGAGAGGTTCTGGTTAAGAGAAGTAGAAGTGAAGAGAGGTAGAAATGAAGAGAGGGAGAGTGTAAGAGATTGTATAGGGTAGGAGAGGGGTAGAAAGGGTGATGGTAGAGAGAGGGCAAGAGAGGGAGTGGTGAAGAGTGGGAGAGGGGCCGAGTTTGCGTGGTGAGAAATAGAGGTGAGTGGTACAGAGAGGGGGTGGGTAGGAGAAGAGGAGGGGGAGAGATTGCGATGGTGAGAGAGAGAAGGATATTAAAATGATTTGGAAACTAACTAATTATATAACAAAATGCAAAATTATGTATGTATGTATGTATGTATGAATTGTAATTCTTCCTATCTAAACTTTTCTATTACGTATAAGAAAGTTTAGTGCGGAGCACTGCAGATGTGCTTATATATTTTTAAGGAACGAGGCAGCGAATTTAGTTTTGTACAAAGTAAATCAACGAAATATCTCAATTAGTGTTGAATATGAACGTTTATTTTCTATTTGGACACATTACTATCTTCAGCAATGAACTATGAACAAAATGAGTCCACAGTACCAAAATGATTCATATCTGTTGGTGGATAATAATAAATAGCATGTTATTATGATAAATAATAACAAAATATTGCATGTTCCTTATGCAAATGTACAACGAAGATATCTCGATCTTTATTATGGCTTGTGTCTATCCGACACCATCTAGAATTTAGATAGATACATATATATGTATGTATGTATATGTATAGGCGTCTCATGTATGCAAATACACACCACCGATAATTTTTACCTGCCAAATGCCGGATAACACTGAACTGAACACTAGTACAAAACCATATTAGCATATCTTTTAAGACGAACTACCTTTACGAGCAAAAAGGTGAAAAACAGACAGTTTTGCTTCGCTGTTTCACAAATTTTACTATATAATCATTACACACAACACATATACTCTTGCACCGTAAAATATAAACCACAATTTACCATGAATTTTAACACTTAATTTCAAACATTAACAAAACCACTTCTCGCATCAAAACAATAAGTACTTAATAATCTACTCATATTTAAAAACCAAATTGGGACAAAAAATATATAAAATAATAAAAACGAATTTTAAACTAAGATAAACAATTTCGCACTATATACCTATTACGTATAAGACAGTCCAGTCCTAGACACTAGTTGTTTTATACGCGATTGAACCTCCCCCCACCCCCCTCGCGTTATAGGTAAAGTTTTGCTTTTCGTGTAATATTATCCCTGTAGGTAAAGGGTTAATATGTTATCTCGATATTCTTTTGAAGTTTCATGTTGACGGATTGTATAAAATATAGAAAAAATGTTATCACAGCGTCCCTATTTGGATCAGGAACACAGCCAGATGTAAAGTAATGAGGAAAATGTTTTATATTTTTGATGTTTAGTCTCACACAAGCATGAAACTAGGACATCAGGTAGTAACATTCATAAATATACACTGTGGTTAAAAATAAAAATATTTCTATTCGGTATTCTACTCCTACAAGAAATCTGTATTTAAATACACTTTACGTATTTAAATACAGATTTCTTGTTGACGCTTCAACTATAACCGTGCCAATTTTTTTGCACCTTCACAAATTTATTACCCATCCAGAAATAATAATCAATAAATCAAAAAATATATAATATCTAACACCTAAGTATTTATTTTAAACTTACGCATTTAGTAAACTGTGAACATGGAATATTTCAGTATGGGGTACCAGTGATGACGTAGGCTTAGGAATTAATTGCATTTTATACTCAAAGCGACTATTCAAAAGATATCAAACAAATAAACGTAGGTATACACGATCGCAGTAACAAGCGCTTTTATTGGTTGTTGGGGAAGTTCAAAGAAGAATTTTGATTGGATACTGTCAAGATCAATTTTATATTAAATGTTTCAAACGCAATATAACTTTTAAAAATGTTTAACATATTTATTTTTATAATAACTTACGAAAAATCATGAATTATATACATATATAAAACTACACATATGTCAATGAGTGATTTATTTTCGTTATATTTTAAATATGAACTATTACGTCATTTAAAACAGCATTGGCCATAGCTAATTTATATATAAATAAATAATATATGTACTATAACAATCAATACCACTGTCATATTTGACAACTGTTGTTTGAAAAAGATTTTACCAATTTCATTCATCGTAGTTTAAAAATGCACTAGTAGATCTCGCTAGTAACATCAAATCAATGTTTAAGCAATTATTAAATATATATTTTAATGGCAAAGTTTTACATTTTAGAAAAAAAAAACAAAATCATAAAAGTATTATAAATTTTTATATTATTTCCAAAAATGTGCATAAGTCTATATTAAAGGACGTTGGAGCGCAATAACTCCGAATATAAAGATCCTAGTTAGTTTAAAATGCGAGCAGTATAAATTGTGGACCTATAAATTATATATACTAAATTTAGAGTCAATCCGTTTAATATCTTCAGAGAAGAAGGAACGACAAATATTGGTCTTACGAGCGAGTGATTGAACAAGCAACGACTTAACATCTAATGAGTATATGAGTTACATACATATTTGGAGTCAGGGCGATGAAAGATGAACTTTTTGTTATAGACATTTTTCAATCTAAGCTAAATGATGACCGAATGCTTAAGTTCTTTGGTATAAGTTTAGACATATTTTCTTAAAAACACCTCAATTAAACGACTATTTGTATCGCTAGATTAACACGAATACAAAATTATAAATTAAATACGATTTTTTTTAAAGCTACATTTTTATAAACAAGTACGTGTTTTGACGTTTTAAAAGCGCATAAATACGTTTACAAAGCAATTGTTATGTCATGACAATGAGAACAGTTTTCGTATTTAATTGTCGCACAAATATTCAGAATTACATTTTTCTAGAAATAATAACGAGAAACATAATTTTTGTAAATAAAAGTTATTATTGTTCACCATCATTAACAGATGCATTAATCATTCATGTAGCAATTTTATTTTATGCATCCATTAGTCTATAATGGAAATTGCAATTAATTGCAGATAATAATAATTTTGTAGACAATAAGAAAAATTATTCAACATAGTAAACAATTATTTTGCATTAATACAATTATAAATTATACACTAATACAAATAAGTGTACATTTACATTAAAAACCCCAAGCTTAAAACCTGAATTAACTTAAGTATATAAATGTTGCCTCATATGAAACAAAATAAATTGAAATATCATTTTAAAACTTGAGTAATTTACTAACGGCTCACAAATGCAAAAATTTGTAATTACTAAAGTTGCAACGAAGCTAAGCCAAAAAGTCAAATCGAGCAAAATTATAAGGTATATACATAAGTTTATTAGTTTTACAGCAAAAGTTAATCAATTTAAAATGCAGTTTTCCATCAGAAACCAGATATTTAAAACACATAGGTATATACATGTTGTTGCGTGCAAAATGTGTATTGGTTCGTTTTTGTCGTCAATTAAATTAGATTTCTGTGCGCAAATTTTGTGCACGACATTTTTCACTAGTGATTCGTACACGAACGATACAGAACCACGTGGTGTATGGATAAAAAAAAACACATTTGAAATATCGAATAATTATCTATCAATGCCAAATTGTTCAAGAGAACAAGTTGAATAATAGAAATGTATAACAATTTACTCGTAAATTGATATCCCTTTAACATTTATTACATATATATATATATATAAATATATATGATAAAATCACTTTCAATAAATTATATATATTCGATTCGGTAATACTGTCAATTTTGAGCTATATATAGGATTTTGGGTGTTAAATAAAACTGAATCAATGCGTTTCTTATATAATTTAATAACTTAGTCAATATTTAATAATCAGAATGAAAATACATACCACATTTATCCAATCCGAAAGTAAAATAACCATAAAACAATTGTTATTTAACAACACAACACGCCAAACCGTTAATTTAAGATTGTTAAATCAAATAAACGTCATTGTCATAACTCACCAGTTCTAATCAAAAAAACACAAGCAACCAAAATTGGTCACCGACACAGATAACCACCAAACACTCTTTTGATAACAACACTGATAACAGCTATAATAAGATGTGTATAAATCAGCTCAAATCACCACCATTGTTTCAAATCTATACATAGGTATATAAAAGAATATTTATCTAAAGTCCTGTACGTATGTTATTGTTTATAAATACGTATATCCCGGGTTAACCGGTCTCCGTAATGCACATGCTCCCGCTGCAACAGACACCGCGTGACTGAGCTGTACTGAACTAGACTGAGCCTGAGCGTTTGGCGTTTGCGTTCGGTGTTTGCGTTTGGCGTTTGGTACTCTACCCCATGGCAACATTTTGAACCCCCTCTTGGCGTTTCGCGTACTAAAATTGTGGTGTATGTATACAATTAAAGTTTGATCGCTCATCAGTGTCTCGTCAGGATTAACCTGCGGCGATTAACCTAAGTGTAAGTCATTTTGACTATGCTTTTTTTTTAACTTATACGCATATAATCTATAAGGATGAGGATTGATTTAATGACGATAAAGATTGGGTTGTTTATTTAGTTGATAACTTAATTGATTTTTGAGACAGCTTTTTACTTTCTTATGTATATAAGGAAGTATTGTAATCATGAAATAAAAAATCGGGATTTTAACGGAAATGCATCTTTTGACCTTCCCTGAGTCGAGTCTGACTATTTTCAGAATTCCATCTATGTGTGTGTGTGTGTGTGTGTGTATTGAACGCTCTACAGCCAAAACTGCCAATGCAATAATCATCAAACTTTAAACTTAAAACTTGTATATGCCTCGGAAGAAAACCTTCTATTTTTGGAAAGAATATTCAAACCGGAAGTGCATGTTTACTCTTGTCATTTTTTCGAAATTCTGCAATATCTCCAAAACGGCTGCACTTACAGAAAATATACTAGTATTCAAAATGAAAGATATTAATATTATGCACAACTTTTGTTTAAAAAATTTCTTCAAAGAGTTTACTGATTTCAAGAAAATCACTATTTAAATTTTTGAATGTCTTATTTATGTTGCCACGGTTACGTAGATATAGGAAGTTATACTTATTGTTAGTAAAACATTATATATACATATTTTGTTAAGTTTTTAATTCATTTGAGGACTAAAACATCTGCAGTGCCTTGCACTTTACTTTCTTATACGTAGTATAGTCGAGTGCAATACACTGCAGATGTTTTTAATATATATATATAGATATTTATAGTGTTAATGCACCCGTGCTCCCATGAGTTTAGTGGTGTTACCTTGACACACATATATATCTGAAACTTTATTGATAAACTAAAAGAAAATAGGTGTTCGTTAGATTAAAATATTTTTAAATAATTAACCGTTATGTGTGTTTGAGGTTCGGGTGCTCTTAAAAAATGTTGAGACATTAAAATTCTTCATTTATAAGATTATTTGACTTCAGGACCGGCATATACATTACATTCTATATTATTTAGCTACGAATAAACATATAACGCGATTTGCATCTTCAGATTATCTTAAATATAAAATTATAAATCAAATGCGATTTGTTTAAAATATATATAAACTATAAAAATTTTAATAATGACTTTTAATTTCTATATTTTTAAAAATAATTCCTCAAAATGATGACAACTGTTTAATTGTGGCAGGAAATATTATCGCATTTTTTCGGAAATTATGACATAAACATTTTTTGAAAACAATAATTCTTGTTTATAATAAACAGATGTAATAATTATTCATGTAGCAATCTTATTTTAATCATTCCGTTGTTTCGTAGCAATTAAAAATATTGCAACATAATGGCGACTTAAATATGAGAATTAAGGTGCTATTCTGTGTATCACTATATTAAAGGTTAAATTCGTTTTAATTGAAATTAAGCGGAAAAAACAATTATGAATCGTTTCTTTAAAATAAATAATTTATTTATATTAGGTAACTAAATTAAATGTATAAAAATTATCTTGGAGCTTATATTATTAATCTTTTTTCATTATATAAAATATTTAAGGTAGATAAAAAATTCTCGTTCTAACGTCACTAATATAGTAAAAATTAGGGAACTGCTATTAATTATTAAGCGATACGGTCTAAAAGAGAACAAATGCGAAAAATAGGGATTAAATTACAATTGTAATTTGTAGTTTATATACATACATAACCTCATATTATATTATATTTAGTAACAAAAACAAATTGTTATAGAAAAAGCATATTTAGAACTAGCAGTATTTGAAATGGAAAATGTTACTAAAATTAATAATATTAATTATTAACTGGCGAATAATGTAATTTGCGTTGTAATTGATTACAAAGAGAGAAGCGTTTTCGCCATAATATTTTCAGCTTTTAAACATTATAAAGCATCCATGCTTACAGTTCGGTCCTGTACAGAGTTAATTAGTAGTCATATACCCATTGTATGTGATAATGCAACAGGTATAAATATAACGTACTTTAGCTACAGAACGCTATCTATTTATATCTCAACGTAAAATATGTTAAGCCTTTGTAGAATATTAACTTCAATATCAAAATATATGGCCCAACAAATAAATATTATAAAATATTACTAATTATAGACAATTTTGCACTTTTCCGCAAAATAAATGAGTTATTTAATAAATTAGGTGATGTTTCAGATCATTTTTATTATATTTAATAAAATATTTTCACTTATATAATTAATAATACACGAAATCATACTACTATAAATTGTTGTAAAATAAAATAAAAAATTGCTAAGTCGAATTACTATTACTATATAAAATGAATTAATTTATCTAGACAATCTATAAAAACTGTAATTAAGAAGATAACCCATAGATTATAAATAAAGGACACGACACAAAATAATTATTGCGTTTGAGTAGTTTTTTTTAATATAATAATAAAACATTATTCACGGAAAAATAAATCATTTTTTCCATGAACATGACCACAAGAAAAAATGCATATTTATTAAAAATATATATCATTTCCTATATCCAAAGGTTAAATTTATTTTATGACGTTGTTTTGTACATATTTTAATCTTAATACATTAATATTAACATGATTATTTTGCGTGATTCTATTGAACATATTTGAATTTACTTTATTAGCATACTAGCGACACCTATTATTTTATCTTTAAACTACAACAAATTTGGACACCCCTAACAAACCCAGCGACACTAAAACTGTTCTTGAATACAAAAAAAAAACACGGACATAAACATTACTCCAAATTAAAAACATTAACACATATATTAATTAGATTCATAATATAATGAACTTAACGTTTAAAATAACTATTTTACATTTAATAAACTTATAAAACAACTCTAACGGTTAATTTATAAAGTATTTTTGACATTTCTTATCACAAGACAAGGTTATGTTATTTTTCACTGTTAAGATATTACAAGAATAATTTATCATTAACAACATCATGAGATAACTAAACCTAATTACTAATTTAATTTGTGAATATATGTGCATGATTTATATATTGTAATTTGCGTATGAAGTTTATTTTGAGGTTAGAGTCATGCCGATACAAAATACAATATTTGTGTTCATTCCGGACTCTCTAGAAAAAACAAATGTAGGCTTTTTATCAGGTTTTGTCGTAAATAAACCCAACACAAGTGAATTTTACATTACAAAAGATAAATTAAACATCGAATCAACGAATTGTATAGGTTATTGTGGCATGTCGCAAAATGCAACGAAAAAAAATTGGATTCATATTAACTATTACGATGAAACACTGAAAGTAAATGAAGTATCGTGCGACAACACTGGTGAATACAATCTCATATTTCTAGTGTATGATTATTTTACGTTTTGTAACTCGGAAATAGTGCACATAACCTCAAAGAATTATGGTGAACACTTTAAAAACTTATCCAAAGCTTTAAAACGTAATAGTGAAACACATGGGGAAAATGGTGGAGTAGTTAATTATGTGACTTTTAAATTGTTGTGTTTTCTGTTAATGTTAACTAATTTTATGTTGGTGTTTTTAAAATTATTCTTACCGATTGCTGAAGTGTCTTCGACGATTTCGTTAACTAATAATACGTTTTCCACGATTCAATGGGCCTTAAAAAGTATTATAGACGAACGAAAAGTTAATTTAAAAGTGGGAAATTTAGTTATTTCGAAATTAGTTGATGTAGTGATTGGTTCTTTGATATTGTATTGGTTTTTCGAGTATGAAATCGATCTTAGCAGGATTTTAAATGATACAGCTAAGGTGCATATATTTATATAAAATTACTTTTTTTAAATTGTGAAATTGCTACTATTTTACGCGACCTTAATTCGCTATTTTAATTTTTGATTTGGATCTCGGTGTGTGTGTTTTGTAGATGCTTTACACTTTTATATAAATATATATTACATCGTTTGATTCTTAGGAATTGATAACACATCTTCAACAACTACTGAAATTCTTGATGGGTTCTCCAGTAGGACTAAAGTTAAACCATGCTTTTAACAATGCATTGGGTAATTTTTTCCTTTACCACATAGCTCTTTGGAGGACTTTTTTAATAGTTACCAGTCCATACATGGAGACAGCGTTTACATTAGTCTACGTATTAGCTACATTCGGTTTTAGTTTTCAAGCTGCTTTAGCTGCAGATATTCTTACATTTGCAACATTCCATGTATATTGCATTTACGTATATGCAGCCAGGTATAACATAATTCAAAACTTCTTGTGGTGGCGTAGTAAACTAACTTGTAAACACTTTCGATATTTAATAAACAAAATAGCCATCTGAGACATTCAATATGGAGGCCACCAGTATATTCTTTTAAAATGGCCGCCATTTAAAACGTCATTCAAGATGAAGTATTTGATAATTCTCAGTTGTATTATTTTTAGCATTTTAAATAAATAATATGTTATGCTTTTATACAAGATATTCAAATCCCTTAGCTCATTTTCACCCCCGCATTATCTTCCGCCTAAAGAACTAACAATTATATTTCGATTATGCCTGAAACATCTCAAATACTTCCGGAGAAATTCATGTACTCTCGTGTTTCAAATTATCTAAATATAATTAAATATATTAGGATTATGAATATACACGTCACCACTGAAGAGTTTCGATTCGATTGGTCGATTTAAATAATGATATACTTTTAGATTATATGGTGTACAGGTGAATGGTTTGATATCGTTGTGGAGATTGTTTATAGGTCGTAAGCGAAATCCATTACGAAATCGTGTCGATTCTTGTCAATATTCACACCATCAACTGTTCGTGGGAACTTTGGCATTTACCATACTTTTATTCCTGTTGCCTACTACGATGCTGTATTATGTCGTATTTACAACTGTAAGTTCGTTATAATTATCGAATATAATGTGTATTAGTTAGAAATAATCTAAACAATTATTTTCCCTATTAACGATATATTTATTAATGCCATTTTCATACTTCAATATGTCTACACACTGTAGTAATGTGTGCATAACTAGAATATTTATAACTTTTAAACCTGACTATGTTCATCATCAAAACGGCCTTACAATATTGAAGTTTTGTCGTTTTGAAATAAACTACATGATATTTATTGAATTACAGCTAAGACTAACTTTAACTGCGTTTGATAATACATTGAGATGGATTCGACATAAAGCGTTAAGTTTGCCATTTTATGTGACGTGGTTGTGGGCATTGAATTCACCAAGGACTAGAGGTACAATTTTCATACAAGTCAAAATAAAGATCTTGTTGTAAAGTGTTACTCCATAATTTCCTTGAAACATTGTTTAATTCTTATAGCGTAAAAGTTATAAAATATTGTTTTTAGGTACAGTGCAATTTCAAATGAGCGAACAAATGAAAGATTCCGGTGCACTTACGCTATCCGCTACATTACGAACAGATCCCTGGTGGAATTGTGTAGAAGCTACTCGTCCTCCATACAAAGAGAATCCATTTGAACAATCAGTCTCCTTCAGTACGCTAGTCCATAGCATCGCTATTGGAGATTTATTGTAAATGTTTTTGATTAAATCGTTTGTTATTGTTGATAAATATTTATAATTTACTGATACCTATTCTTTTCACCTCAAACACGAGTGAAGTTTATTCGCGATTCAAATTGCGAACTAACGCGTGAATGCAGTAATAAACAAAAAAAAAACTGTTATTTAGCGGTTATTTCTACATTAGCGTATGTGTGTATTACGTGTCTGTATACAAATAATGGAACTTTGCCTAAATAAATCAACGAAAAACAAATCATACTCTACGTAACCATGGCAACATAAATAAGACAATTAAAAATTTAACTAGCAATTTTCTTGTAAACGGTTCACTTATTAAAGAAAATTTTCAAACAAAATTTGTGTATAACATCAATATCTTTTATTTTGAATACCGCTATATTTTCTATAAGTGCAGCCGTTTTGGAGATATTGCAAAATTCCCAAAAAATGACTAGAGTAAACATGTTATTGTTGAAATACTTTATTACTATTTTTGTTGTTTTTTTGTCAAACACAAATATTTTCGTTTTTTTTTTTTTTTTGTTATGTACATAATACATTTATGATTTATACATAATAATATAAAAGTTTTACAATATCCATCATATTTTGACCCAATCAATATTATTTTGAGCTTAAAACAATGTACAAAATAATATGGCCTATTTATTTGCTGTTTACCAATGTTTCAACATAGAATTTTCTTATTTCCAAACTTATTAATTAACGATTTTTGTTACCTCCAAATATATTTAATTATTTCAACAAAGTAATTGCATACGATAAATTATTATTAATCAATAAATATTATTAAATTCTACTGGAATTATGATTGCAATAACGTAAATATTAAACGAAAATTATAAAAAAAACATAGTGAAGGCACATACAAGAAATAAAATTAAATTCTTTTTTTTAATTTATACCAAAATAAAACAGTTTAAAATAGAAAAATAAAATATTGGTCATTAATTTAAAAAGGACAGTGTTACAATAGATATGTTTACAACTTAACCTCACTTTCGATTTTTAATAAACAAAATAGCCATCTGAGACATTCAATATGGCGGCCACCGGTATATTCTTTTAAAATGACCGCCATTTAAAGCGTTATTCAAGATGAAGAATTTGATCATTCTCAGTCAAATTCTCAATTGTATTACCGTAACTAAAGAAGACTATAAGGAAATGAATTGTCATATGTGATCATATTTCCTTGTAGTATTCAGTTATATTTTTAATAAATATATTTTCGCTTTTTAATCTAGGGCAGTTTTAAATAAAATAGTACGATTTGGCAGTAAAATTAATATTTATATAAACAACATGTGAAATATTTGCGTTTTAAGTAATTTATTTAGTACTGTTACAGTAAGTGTACTTAGAGAATTTGACCTTGATAGTGGTTTCATTTTCGGATAGTTCCAATAAAAAATAAAGTAAGTATATTTTCGTAAAGTGAATTAACTGTATTTAATTTTAATATTAGCCAAATTATTTGATATCGCCATTTTAAAGTAAGAAAAAACGCGACCACTGACAAAATGGTTTACATAAACCTATTAATCTTTTCTAATTAATTATTTTACTTAGTGATTAGATAAACATCATTTTAGATTTTCAATATAATTAATTCAAAAGGACTGCCGAAAAACTTATGATATTAAGAAATTTTGACTACACGTGCATTTAATTGATTTCTATCGTTATGAATATTTCAAAAAAGACTTAAAATATTTTTAACAATCGCTACAAGGTTAAAATTCTAGATAAAACCTATGCTTATCTTCACTATAAAATAATTATAGTACGATTATCGCATGCAATGAGCACAACTCACTGGCGCGTATAAACACGCCATTATGACGTATTTATACTAATCTATACGCGCTAATCATCACAGGGGTTTATACTAATAATTATACTTTATGTTAGCTGCTATAAAACATAAATATTTGTAAAACTAAAATAATTGCAGTAAAAATACATTTTTGGTGACTCTTTTAAATCAAAATGGCTGCCTAAACGGGAAATATATAACTAAAAAGATGAAAGTAGTACCGTTTTTTTAAAGATTACGCTAAATTATTATATAAAATTACAAATAAAATATTTTTTTAAACCAAAATGGCTACCATACCAGTAAGTTAAGAACTAAAATGTCGGAAATAGTAACAGTTTTCGAGACTATGGTGCAATTCTGAGCAAGTCTATAGAGCTGTAACGTGAATCTGTAAAATGTTGAAAAGGTTTAAAATATTTTAATTTAATTGCAAATCAAACACTTGTGGACTCTATAAAATATATTGAACATAATTCTTGTTTTTAGTGAAGAATTATCTTTAAATATGTATTCATTATAGGAATTACAGATTTTTATAACTGTTACGAAATTATAGATTTGCTCAGAATTGTAGCATAAGCTATGTTTTAATACGATAAATAAAAATGGCAGTATTAAATAAAAAGCGTTAAATCACTTTACGAATTTGTTAAGACGGTACTTAACCGTATTATCACAAACGTGCATAGAAATTAAAGAATATCCTAGTCAACGAGAATATCTTAACTGAAACAGCAAAGAATAATGAATTAAAATAAACCGGCTAATTAATTGATAATTTAAAATAAACGGAACACAACAGGTTACCGGTTTTTTTACGGTTGGTATTTTTATTGTGAACCACAGACCAAAAAAGCAAACGCGCAACTATTTATTTACAATACATAGATCAATTCTATGTTTTATTTTTTGTATTTTTTTTACTTTAAAGCAAATGGTTCGTAGTAATATAATAAATTATTATTATTATTTATCAAGTCGTCAGCTAAATATGTTCATAGTGTTTTAATTAATTGCCTAATGATAGTCTCGTAGACGGAGATGAAGTACCTCTGGTCAATCGACGTGTTGCTCTAAACAAAAATTATATTGTTTTTTTTTTCGACTTCATAACAGGGGGGAATACAACTTATATTTAATTTAATAAATAATGTCTATGTATTCATACATATTCGTGAAATATTTAACGGTTATACCTGTTTGCATCAGATAGAGCGAGATTTCGGTCGTTCACTCGGTGTGCAGCTATTTTCGTCTCGAGTTTCTAAAGAAAGAATTCAAAAGCTAATTGAAAAATCAGACTTAAGATTAGGTTTACAACTAACCCCTATTTTCCGGAGGATTTCGTTGACAAGGTTCAACGCCATCATTCGAGTAGGTGCCCTCATATTAGTATCATGGAGGTCTAGTGGATGTTCACCTAAACAAAAAACACAATTTTAAATTTATCACTTTCAAAAGAAGACAAATATGTCCAAACAATTATTAGATTACCTTGAGAGTTTAGATATTCTTACACCGCGAATCAATAATTTAATAATAATTCCAAAAACAATTAAAAATCCAAAAATTTGTTACGCAATAATGATTCTATTTCATAAGATATTCTATCCAATTCTAAACAGCGTTTGATGTTACTTACTACAAACCCAAAACTTTTATTATTCATAAACAAACGTGCTTTTCAATTTCATATACACCACTGTTATGTGATCGTGATCAAATGATTGTATATTTGAACTAAAGTATAAAATATAATTACAACTGGATAAAAGAAAAAAGTGTACAATCAAAACTCACACTTACGTTTAAGCGGCGAGGGCACCGGCGACGTTTGCGTTTCCATCTCGACTCTCAGTCGATTTGAATCGATCGCCGAAAGCACGGGCGGAAGCTGCGGAATCGGCGTCGGAACAGGTGTGTGCCCATTGATGCCTCGTTCATTATCCGGTGCACGTTCTTTCACTTGTAGTTCTTGTTTCAAGTCTCTGGTTTCATCCACTAGTCGCTGGAGTTTCACTTTTAGCGATTCTTTCTCGTCCACTTCGGATTCGAGGATCGCGTTGCGTTCGATGGCCATGTTCAGGGAGGCCTCGACAGCAGCGACTGATTCGGCGACGACACGTTCTGCACGCTCCAAATCGTCGTTTTTCTGTTCTAGCTCGCGGATGTAACGTGTGGTTTGCGCTTTTTCGTTATTTAATACTTGAAGGTCTGATTGGAGTTTAGATACTTCGTTTTGGCTTTGTTCTAATTTATTCTAAATGTAAAACAAATATATGAACAAATGATTGATTACTATGGAAATATATTTTATAAGTAATAAATTGGAAGTTTTTAAAAGCTAGAAAGATTGTTCATGGAGTCATTTCCAGTATTGTTAAACAAAACAAAAACAGCGATTTTCTAAACTTGTTTATTGTTTCCGAATGGTCTATAATGTTTTTCAAATAACCTTTGTACTGTTTCGCATAACATTCATTTTGTTTTAAATGTATGAACAAAAGCAAATGATATAATTAAAACACACAGAAAATTTCAAAATAAAACCTAGTTTTAAGTGGGTCAAGTTTATCAGCAATGACATTGGTTAGTAATGCGAAAATTGATAAACAACTTTTAGTACATACTTCAATGTTACTTAAATTTAACACATACATATGATTAAATTATTAAAAAACTTACCCTAAGTGAATCTATCTCTGTTTGATTTCTGTTCCCTAAAATTTGTAATTCTTTTATTTTCTTTTCCGCTTGTATTAAAGATGTTTCCAGTTCTTTTTCTAATTGCCTTGAATCGTCTGCATAATCATCTAATTCTCTTTGGATCTCATTTCGTCTAGAAAATAAAAAACATAAAGGTTTATAATGATGCAGTATCCTGCACTAGACTTTGTTATATGAATAGGTATACATGTTTAGATAAAAACGATACTAAAATGCAATAAATTATTAATTAAGAAACAAAAACATTATATTCTTAATAACAATGAAATTTGGATAGGTTCAAAATACATCATTACTTGTTTCAAAACACTTAAATAAATAACAATTTTCAGACTTTCATAGCACGAGAACCGGAAGTTATTTCTAAAAACTTTTCAAACGAAAAGTGTAGAAAATTGTATTGTCTTTCGTTTACTAAATAAGCACATTTTCGAAATTACGCATGGTGTTTCTTAAAATAGATAAAAACTGAAAACAACGTTAAATAAACTATTCCTCCCGGTTGGTTAAATATTACAGAAAACTAATCAGTTCTTCTAAATTTAATATAAAAAAAAATCTTATAGATGTTTCTTAATTTTAGACTAATGTTCAATATAGATTAAGAGACGCACATAACCGGTATTTACATTAAAATCGCGATTTGAACATTTTTGATGATTACAATACTTATAAGAATATACAAAAATGAGGAGAGCTAATTCAATAAAAACCCGTTTAACGCTATTGATTCTATTAAATCGGATCGTTTTTTTTATAGCTATATGTTATTATATGGTTGATTAAAAAACGCTATATAAAACTGCGTTAAGCGAATGGTTTTAACGCGTTATAATTTCATGCAAATAATGTTATAGTAGCTGCAAAACAACGATTATAATATGTAATGACAGGTTGTTTTTCAATAATAAAATCGCGTAATTTACGTTATCGCATATTTTATGTTCTACGTCCCTTATGATATCATCAAAATACTCAAAAAAGCATTTATTATTACGCATCATAACTAGTGACGTAAATGAAGTTACATCAGTCACAAAAATACACAAACAAAAGTGAATTTATTCAAAAATATGTTTAGTTAAATGTGTTACTTACTCATCTAGATATTTCTCAGCTAAACTCTTCCAATAATCTATTTCCTCGTCCTTATTCAAAAAGTGATGGTCCTCTTCGTGGTCCATTGAGATTACCGTATGTCAATACTTAATACTTACTTTAAAAATAACATTCCACCCAAATGAAACGTTTTCCAAGCAGAAACGATCGAAATTCTTCATCCAAAAGTGAAAATTTAAAATAAATTTTAAGTCGTTACACATATACAATACTCATAAACCCATTTTAAATCACACAAACCAGGTTGATTCTTTCAAATAAACTTATATAACCAAACCTTACTTACAGTATATAACGTGAACCAAAACTATAAATTAAAACTATCGACAGTTTGTTCTACAGATCGAAAACTATTCGCGACAGCGCTCAACTGTATTTACAAAATGGCGATCACTAGTACTTGTCATTAAAAAATATATATTTTTAAATGTTTTCCTTTTCGCATGTCATTCGCGAGGAAACAATTCTCAACAGTCCTCAACATTTTAGTAAAAGATAGAGTTATTCGCGAACCAATTAGAGGAAGGAAGAAAGTATATGTAGGCCGAAACGATTGTAATGCGCGCCAGTTAAAACGATATTGGATGTGGTGCGATTAATCGTTTGTAATGTTTAATAAAAATTATTTTCGTCTAACAATTATATTTAAATAAGCATAATAGGATTTCAAATATATATATTTGATAAAATACAACTGAAATTCGTATTTAAATTTGAAAAACAAAACAAGATATATATTAACGGCTCATTATGGATTACGGGTAGCTTAGTGCTACTCGTATGAGTCATAACTGTTCAAAAAAGATCACCAACGTTTGCAAATCGTTTGTTTATATAACGTTGTTACGATAAAGCAGAAATCTTCGTTTTCAATAAAGCACGAAATGTAACGCTGTTTTGATATTTTAATGACGCTGCTTGTTACGATAAATTAACAAGTGACGTCACAAGCTGCCTTATGGCAACTCTCTAAAATTAATTATTCGCGATTCATACTAGATACACATAGAATTTTTTGGTACTACTAAGGGAAGGACTAACAGATCGGACCTTTGCGTATCAAAATATAGAAATAAAAGCTAAATGAAAACAGCTATTTTTTTTGTTCACACAGCCATTAATGCATTATTTCTTATTTTTTATCGTTTTAGTTTGAATCGCGAATAAGGCGCAATAAACACAACAAACAAACATATTTTTGTATAAAAATATATTAACAAAAAAAAACGTTGTACATAAAATAAAATTTTATATTTAGTATGTTATATATATATACAATATGGTGGACAATTTGGCATTTAGTATTACTTTGTATTTACCATCATTCTGAAAGAATTCGAAATTTATAAAATGCATATATATTTATATATATAACCATAGACTGAGTTCGATATAAAATCTGAGGCGCGCAAAATTAAAAATATAGTACAGCACGTGACGTCACGCTACAAGATAATAAAAACACGTCTAAAAAAAAAAAAGAATAATTTCTTTGTTATATAAAAATATTGCCAAACTGCCCGTGAAATAATAATAATAAATAGGATGTATGGAATCGTTCACGTAACCGTACTGACAAGTACGTCCAAAAGATCAGATTGCCCCATCAATTTTAAATTTCTTTCATTGGCTAAATGAAGCATCGCCACAAATGCTAATGGGACGCTCAATTCGGACGCCATCTTTTCTGATACGCGGTTCGGTAATCCATCATACATTTTCTCAAAACTCATATTTAAGAAATGTTCTGTTGATGGAGTCGCATTATCAATCTAAAAACAATACAATATTTTAGTAGTAAAGCGAAAAGAAATTTATAACTAGACATCTATAGTGTCCTGCACTAGACTTTCTTATACGTAAGTTAAGAAAGAATGGATATAACTATAGTAAATAAATATATAAATATAAAATATATATATATATATATATATATATATATATATATATATATATATATATATATATATATATATAAATATATATATATATATATATATATATATATATATATATATATATATATATATATATATATATATATATATATTGATAGGATCTGTTGCGAAACATAATTAAAGTTCGTGAAGAAATATGTTGAAAAGGAAACTTACCACGGTAGTATTATTCTCGTCGTTTTTCACTAGTTCTTTCCAGATAGCATCTTTCAATTTCTTTATATCCATTTTCTTGGCTTGCGTTGCGTATGGCACAACAGTTTTCGGAACATAATTCGGCGCATTTACCATGTTGTTGTAATCAACAAGCGTTTGATCCGCTGTTGGCAGCTGATATTCATCGGCATTCACGTCATCGTGATCGGCGTCGTCCGTCAACGTTTGTGAGCAATAATCTGCGTCGTTCGGATTATCGTAATCGTAGTGTGTGATATTTAAGTTTTCATTACACGAATCAGCGGTTCGATCTGCTGTCATCCTTATATGTATAGATGGTATTGACATTAGCGTATGGCATTCGATTTTATCCACGCATAAATCTTCGGGTAGTGTGAATCTAATATATATTTATTTATTAGCGTAAATAAAACGATTTATATATATATATATATATATATATATATATATAAATATATATATATATATATATATATATATATATATATATATAATAATTTTCGATTAAAAGCCACTTTTTGTGCGCTAATTAATATACAGGCAACTCGGAATAACTTGAAGGACGACTTTTATATGCGCGAAAGACTATTTATCATTACCATTGTACTGTTTAAATTACCTTTTTCTATCATAGTATCCACGCGCCCTTTTGCGCACATCGCGATTCAAGCTGTTCCGATCCGCCAATATATGTTTGTAACTAAAGGCGTATTTATAAATTTGTATATATGTAGATAAGATACAAATGAACTTACTCTTCAATATGATGTCGCTTCTTTTTTATAGTTTTCTTCGTAAACGACAACAAATGCTCCAATTCCTCCTCGTCAATCTCCAAGAAATTCATTTGTAAAGTTTCGAGGCGAGGCACGCGTTTTTGTTTATGCGCAGTGACTCCTTGCACTGATATCGTCGAGCTGGCCCGCGGTTGTAAGCTCTTCAATTTCCAGTGAGAGGGTCCTGCCCAAACACCCGTAATCGTGTACCGTTCGCCGATGATTGGCGCCGAAATGTATGAGTACTCCAGCGATCTGATGCCATTCTCGGTGCTGGCATTGTTTTCATTTGGTCGCATCTCGGTGATGTGTGCAATCTCAGTGTGTAGGGCTGCGTGCGCGCCTGCCATCATTTCTTCTTCAAAGTCAGAACATGCGCCGCCGCAATGATCGGTGTCGTTTCCCACATCAAAATTGGGCACCGACGTATCTAATTCAGGTATTGGAAAACCGTTATCATCGTAGAGTATGTGTTCAGCTGAAATTTGTTAAAATGGACACTTATTTATACACATGTAGACACCAGGTATGAAAAGATAAATGTATATTGATATTCTTACAAGATCGGGATTGACGTAACGAATCGTCGTTTGGATCCCATTGATCTACAACGAAATCATTGAATGAAGGGCATATAAGTCCAGGTACTTGTATGATCTTCGCCTGTACTAATTTCGAAAATGCCACATCTGCGTTTTCTGGAGGTACGGGTGTCCAAAATGGCATATTCCCTCGGTAAGGCACTAACAGTTCTTCTTTGAATGCAAGTGCTCCTTTTGCAATCAGCACATTTAACTGTTTTCCCTGTTGTTTGTATGAAGTGTTATGGATTGTCAATTTTGCATTTAGACACTCTTCTTTCAGTGCGATGATACCGGTCATATCACCAATACTAAGACGTTTTTTCTTACGTTTTTCTTTATTTTTTTGCGCGGATTTTCTTCCATTTTCATTGTCGTTGTCAGAGTCTGCGTTGAGCTCTTCGTCGTTTTCATTACCTAATACAATTCAAAATTGATATTTAAACGTATATTAAACAAACGCAACTAGTTACGTATGAAATTCGTAATATAATTTGATAATAACGACGTTAAATATTATTGAGAATTGAGCTAAAGTAAAGTTGTGTGTTGAATTTGAAGGAAGCAAAAGAAGTTTATAAGGATAGAAGAGTTGAATGGCGAAAGCTTGTCAAGATGGAAATTAATGTAAAGGGTTTTCTACCACCCCATTTGATGGAAAAAGGCATGAAGTTATGTATGTATAAGTAACTTTGAATACTGTAAGTAAATATGACCTTATAGATTTTTATATTATGGAAATGAGTTGATACATAGATTTAAAAATAAATTTAAAATATGTAGATTAGTTTCTTACGATTTTCATTATTATCAGTGTGTACTTCCATCAAAGCAGCAACCAATCTTAGAGATTCTTGGTGCATATCATCCACGCGCATTCCATAAACTTTAGCAGCGATTTCCAAACTTGAGCTGGCCATTTGTAAATGATCCTGAGTTTCGACTCCATCTTTGATCAAACGTGACCGCATATACTCAATTATATGTAATTGCCATACATTTTTAGTATTGATTTTCTAATTATAAACAAATTTCATATTAAACCTCGATATAAACATAAATCTCCAATCAAAATTCTTACATTTTCCATAAATAGTTTAAGACAAGTATTGTAATGATGATCATTACACTCAGAATTGTCTGACGCTGATGTGCTACGATTTAAGTGGTTAACACTTGATAGTCTTTTGGCGTTTTCAAGAATACTTCTTCGACGAGATCGTTCGATTTCGTCATCATTAACGACCTATATTAACGATTAGGTTGAACATTAATATTTTATTCCGACAGTATATAAATCGCGGTAAACAAATTTAGAGTTTACGCAAAAAATATGAGAAAACACGCAATGTTGATCACAATTTCATATTATTTTATACTGTGACGCCACATACTTATACTATAGATGAAAATAGATTTCAGCGCTTTAAGATTGAAAACGAAATTCAGCCATAAAAAAATTAAGAGCTTATTTATGTAAATTTTTAATAAATTTTATTATTTTGTTACATAATAAATTAAATTATTTTTTCGAATCTATTCAAGGATTCTAAATAGCAATTAATTATTTAATAGTTTTAAACTAAATTTGTAGATGAAATAACTTCTAAATTTTAATATTAATTTTCGAAAACAATTATGAGCTTTGAAAATGCGGAAAAAAAATATAATTTAAACACTTTTTCCACAATTTAAGTTATGTAATAAATAATTATCTATAATAATAATAAATAAACATACAAAATATAAATTTCTTCTGGGTTGACGTGCCATTTACGATATATTTGTAAAAAAAATTATCGTTGTTTTCGTATATTATTTGTATAAATCACAAATGTTTTCGTGTATACGATAATTTAATTTTTTAAATTGATAATATTAGCTTTTTTAAATAATTAAATTTTTTTCTTATTTACAAACTATTATGATAAATTCAAAAATATAAACAAAAACAAAACTGATTCAAATTATAATAAAAATAAATGAATTTTAGATAAATCACAAATATACATTTCCCACGAAAATGAGCGTTAAAATAAAACAAGAAATATGCATTGTTATAGTGAGTTAGAAATGCTATGCTTTGCCCATACGGCAGAATGCAGTTTTAGGGTTATATAGTTTGTAATCTCAAAACAATATCTTACTTGATTTGGAAAAGGTGTAGAAGTAACAGCAGATTTTCGTAATGGTGAAATACCCAAATCTTTCTCAAACATCGACCTTTTCTTACGCATTGGAGTAGTCATAGTTTTAAAAAATCAAACAAGGCGTTAGTGAATTTTTGTTTGTGAAACTCTCTGGTGAAACCTGTTAGATTACGGCCTACAATAAACTCTAGAATATCAGAGCCACTAATTACATACACTTATTTATCAATTTACAAATATTTCATTGTATTTAATTTTAACTCATCACAAAAATAAACAGAAACAAACAGCCTCAAAAATTCAATTTTCAGCGGCCGTTATTTTAAAGATATTTGATTCTAATTGGTTGATTTCTAATCACGTGACGTCTAGCTAAAGATATGTTTTAGCTTACACGCCAAAATAATAGCGTTTTTAGTTAATAAATATTATCAATAATAAATACAATTATTTGAATGGGTTTTTTTTATTAACTTTGCTTTTGATTAGAAGTATGATTTCATAAATATTAAAAATCTAGACAAAGCATTTAGAACGTTTTGGAATGATTATATCGTTTGTGGCCAAATTTAGAACTAACGATAATTCTAATATCTTAATAAAAATAGGGATAATTAATTTTACATTATAATTAAAAATATATTCACCACCACATCTAGCGCTGTTTGTAGTTTCCATCATCAAAGATGTATAAAAATTAATTATTGAACGAGAAAGCATATATTTTTATATGTCTGTCAATAATGAGATTGTTTGCAATTAAAATTATAACTTTTCTCTATCTAGTGATCTAAATTGTAAGCTAGCTTATGACGTCACAGTTAGTCTATTGCTCTGCCGATAAAAGCTATTCTTTACAATAGAAGCTTTAAATTTTATATATACAGTATATGAATATTGTAGAAATATAATTAGGATATTAAGAATATATTTTCCTTATTACAAATATAACAAACATATTTTATTATAGACTAGTTGTGACGTCACACTCAGACATGTGTGAATCTGACGTCACAGGAGTATATTTAAAATAAAACAACAATAATAGAGTGAATTAATAACATTTATTTATCTGATGCGAATATTTTTATTGTACACATACTGACAATTTACTAGCACACCAATGTGTCAATGTATAATATATTTGATTATTAGTGGTATTTGTAGTTGCGGTGCTTCTCTGTGAATAAAAAGTAAGAGTGAAATATGTTTGTTTAAAACAGATGATATAAAATACTTACTGATCTTGCTGTAGTTGATGACGTAGAAGAAAATCATACTAGCAACTGTAAACTGGAAGAATGGCGCGATTCCAGCCTTCTTTGGTAGCATGTACTTGTGCTGCCATCTCCACCAAGCTATTTGAAATATAATATAATAAGTATAAGAGTATTTTCTATTGTGAGCACATGAATGTTTTATATATATATATACCTCGGCTGCAAGCGCTAACGGCGGCGCGTGGGTTCTTGTTACGACGCGCAAACCATGAGCCGATTTCGCTCAACTTAACTTGGCTCAACGGGGTATCAGCTACAACCATATTTATTATTATATATGTAATTCATTCTTGTAATAGTTATAAAATACATTTATACTAAGGTTAATTGTAATATTTTGAGGAATATTAATGAGTATTGAGTAGAATGACGTCACTACTGTTCAGTAATCGACGGTATAAAGTATAATGAACACTATTGCAAGCGCTTTTAATTAGGTAATGACATGATTTGTATAGTCAATGCATGAGAAACTTGATTTTATTATATATATATATATATATATAGTTATTGTGATAGATATATGATGATTTCATGGAAAATTCTATTATTAATTATTACAATTAAGATATATAATTGTATCTTATAATTATGTAACAGATAGAAAATTGAAATTTAAAGAATCACGCCTGTTCTAAGATATTTTAGTTAATTAGGTGAATTTAAAAATTGATCGGGCACAAATTTCTTGTTCAGCTCTAGTGCAAAGAATGTAATGCAAAATGTTTTTAAAAAAAGAAATGCGCGTGCGGTAAAGTACAGAAGATATCCTAATCTTTTGTATAAATAAATGTTTAATACATTTGTCTTCAACAGATAACAAATACGGATAGTCACATGAAATGTAAAAGACTTTCAGTCATTACATAACAGTTAAGGTTAAGTGAGAAGTATTGATGTAATCGAGTTACAAATACGATTTATTGGTAATATAATAAATAGTGTTTAGAGTTTCTTACGTTTTCCATAAAAACGGGCTGGATCGTACGGTCCATGAACCTTTGGATTATATTCGATCGGATAGTCGCCGAACGCCATTTTTCTGATCCCGGACAAGTTGCGACAAGTTCACAGATTTTCAGCAAGGCGTAAGTTAGGGTGCGTACAGACCTACTTATCAATTAGTAATTATGCTGTTTTGATTAACTACAAAATTTGAATAAAAGTCTATTTGAGATTATAATAATAAGTTTAATATATATATTTTTAGTACTAATTTATGTGTTTTTCTTAAATAAATTGGAACAATTCTTTAATAATTGAAGATTACATATAGAATTTAATTGTAATAACAAATTAACTATTATCAAAACATGCGTATTGGTATCCCTAAAATAGGCTTTAACGGTAAACGTTATTTCATAAATTGACACGATTTAAAATTATAAATAACAATAAAATATTTGGATTGCAAATTTTACCAACAGATGGGTACGAATTACCTGTAAACCAGCTATAAACTGAATGCACTCTAACATATTTTTGTGTGTATGAAAAATAATTGTTTCATTTATTGACATTTTTTCCCCTAAATGTCGTTATATCAAGTGAAAAATAAATAAATAAATTAAATGTATACTCATAGTGTAAATTTAAGATGATAAAAATCAAATGTAACACACATGTATCGCCGTAGACAAAAATAATTCTCTTGAGTGACCGAAATGCATATTTTATTGTTTATCAAAACCCAGTTATAAAAGTGTTTTTTTTTTTCAAATATACTTTTCATTTTCATAATAAATTCAAGGGTGCTTTTAATTAACTTAATAATGTGTTTTGCTTGATATTCGTTTACGTTTAGGTATGATTTTCTTTAAATGGATCGAAAGTTATTTTGCTAAAATTTCATTTTCTTGTAAGTGAGGTTAAGTCAAAATTAGTGGGTGTAGTTTTTATTTTCGTTTCGGTTTTGTGTGTGTGCGTGTTTCGTTGTGTTGTGAAATTATGGAGATTCGTAGTGTTTCTACCGTTTTATAAATTGATTAAAGGTGTTTTCGTAACACCTGTTCACGGTACAGGAGATGCAAACGCATACATTTGTGTCTAAGTATTGTCGCCGGTGGGCACTTTGGCACTCCACAGCCCAAAATCGTCTGGGTGCAGACTCCAATGGGCAACTGTTTCACATGTTTCAAGGTGCCTCCTCCTGCGGTCCAGAACACCGCCACCAACAACTGCCATAAAGAAGGTATACTTACACCAAATGCCAATCCTCATATTTTCTTGTTTGTTAGGTTAGCTTTACTAGTGCTTCTGTGTGTTTGTTCTCTAAGAGAGTTATTGTGTTTAGAAATGCCGGAAGTCAGCCTGTATTCGGCCCCAAGTCACGTTGCCCTCTCTTGTACCGATCCGCACCAGACACACAACAACGGAAACACAACCACCACAATCACAACAACCACTAGTAGCTCGAAGGTGACCACTGTGGTATCGGCCGCACCGGAACATTGCGGCAGTCTTAGCCGCTTCTACCAACGCCGAACCGCGTCTCGCTCGGCCCCAATCATGGGCAACACAGAGTCGAAAACCTCCGAAACGCGCTTAAACACATTATTCGACATCTACAAAGACGCGCACGAGGACCTGATCCTCGCCGAAGGGATCGAACAACTCTGCAACGATCTCCAAGTGTCGCCGGATGAATTCCGAGTGTTGGTGTTCGCTTGGAAATTAAACGCGGAGCAAATGTGTCGATTCACGCGGCCAGAGTTCGTGCAAGGATGCAGGGGAATGCACACGGAAACGATTAAAGCGATACAAAATCGACTACCGGAGATCGTGCATGAAGTGGAAGCCGACACAGAATTATTTAAAGACTTGTACCGGTTTACGTTTCGGTTCGGTTTAGACGTAGCAACCGGTCAGAGGATTTTACCGACGGATATGGCTGTGTGTTTGTGGCGTTTAGTGTTCTCCGTCCGTGAACCACCGATTTTGAACCGTTGGTTGAGGTTTTTAGAGCTCCATCCGCAGTTTCGTGGCATCCCTCGCGATACTTGGAATATGTTTTTGAATTTTAGCGAATCTGTGGGCGATGATTTGAGCTCGTACGACGATACGGAAGCGTGGCCAAGTTTGTTTGATGATTTTGTTGAGTATGAAAATGATCAAATGAACCAGAACATATCGAATAAGGCGAAAGAGAGCGATAGTTTGCTTATTACTAACGAACATTGAGTAAAGTGGCTTTTTGTTTTTGTTTTGTTTCATGAAGTAAACAAAAAAGAATTAACCGCTTTTGACTAAAATTACAACGGCCACGTGTATTTTCGTTATTTACTGATTTAAGTAGCGCAAGTTGCCACTCAAATTTTAGGGAACTTCAATTTACTGTACAAATTAACGTTTCAATTTGATTGTATTGCAATTATTCATGGTGTGTTCTATTTACTAATTAAAAAAAAAACGTGATACTTTTTGTTCTTACAATATTTTTAATTACTGATAAATTATTTAGATTAAGATAAAATTCAATTATCGTTTTTATCCAAAAATCATTAAAGATAAAATGTAATTTTTTAAATTTGCAATAATGCACCAGTTCCCTACAAAATACAATCAAACCAGCTACTGCTCTGATGGCTATAAAACGCAAGTGTTTGTATATTTGTCGTCATCGTATGAACCAGCTTGTGCTGAATCAAAATAAAAATAAACAAAAATTCGAATTGTATTATTTTTAAAATCAATTCAGTGTTAAATTACTTAAAAATGCAGTGTCAGTATCACAAACTGACACTTTCATAATAGCAGTGTAATATTAATATTATTTCATTGGCTAAATGAGTTAACAGTACGCCGCTCTAATATCCAATTTATGAACTACTCTCATTAGGGTCTGTTGCTGCCATTTTTCTAATACAAAAATGTTTTATTTGTTAATGTTTGGTTATATATTATAAACGAACTTTCTCAGGCGAATTCTATTAAGGGTATACTTCACACTCTAACGGGAAAGCATTACAAAAACATATTGTTTATTTTGAAAGCAAACTTAATCATCATTTTATATAAACGATGTTTTTAGTAGCGCTCATAAAGAATTTCCTTAATCATAAACGATATGTCCATACGCGCAAGGTCACATTGTAATAAGACACGGATATATCAAACAATGACTCAAAAACGATGGTGCTATCTGATTTTAAAACATGTTTAAGTTATAAATATATTTTAAATACAAATTTTGAAAAACTTAACAATATCTAACTAAATAATAATATCTACTCAAAAACATGGAATTTCCATTAAAATTGATATTTTATAATAATTCAATAAGCAAGATTCCTATTTTTGTTATGGAGAATACAATCATTAATGTGTACTATTAGTAAATAACGCATGAATTTATTTTAAATATTTATTCTATTCTTCGATACCCCTTTCATTTACCAATGTTTTCTAAATTATATTATAAGTATCATATAAAGTCATAAAGTTTGTTTTAAAGAGCGGAATCTTGTCTGTTGTGATACATTTTTAATTTTGAAAATAATATTTGTAATTCTAAATAAATATTATGATGAACTATTCGTGATAATGTTGACCTTGAGTGTAGCAAAACAAGATGGCTGCGACAGACATGAACGTTGGCGTGTTAATTCATTTTGTCAGTTGTATGTTGCGTATTATCAACCCTTACATTTAAAATGTATAAACAAAGACTTGCAAGTTGGTCAAAATGTTTTTAAACGCCGACTTTTATAGATTATTATTTTAATTAAAAACAAAAAAACAGTCAATTTGATATAATATTTACTGATAACTGCATTGACTGAAATGTAAGAATAAATATATATTAAGAATATTTATGTATTATTTCATCATTTTGATAAATTATTATTTTAATTATGAAATTTTTGGGCAGTTATCTTCTATAAATGTATAACATTTTTTTTCATTGATTTTCTTTTATGCATATACAAAGGGGTATCGTTTTTCATAAATGTAAATAGGTGTTAATAAAATATACATATATTTTTTGTTCATGTCAAATTTTCAAGTTTTTTCATAAATATTAACAATCTACTTAATTCTACAAAACATCCTACTTTTTGTATCACTACCGCGTTTAACGTATTTTGTTTCGAAAACGCGTTTCAAGTAGATTTTACCTTGTTAACGCTGCTTTATAAAACAATATTCAAGTACAGCCACGCAAAGTTAAATAACTTCTTACACAAGTATTTTAGTCGTCAATGAAACAAAATTTACGTATTTTATATAATAATATTTATTTTTAATATTTAAATACTAAAATAAAGAAATTAATTTCAAAATTACACACAACTTTGTGTTACTGTACATAGTGCAAACGTTTCGAAACAACACAACGTTTGACACCAACTAGTGTACTGTCATGTCCAGTCATGTCTTTATAGTTTATTTTAAACTTGATTTAGCGTGGTATTACTTTGCTTTTTAAAATAATAAACTAAATTAAATATGAAACAATCATAACTAAAAAACATTTATATGTATATGAGTTTAGAAAATAATATAGATTTTGGGCAGGTAATTTTATTTTATAACTACGCAAAACAAAAGATATTGTTCTTAACTGTACATGCTGCTGTTGTTGCCATAAGACCGCCAATCCGATTTGTTTACCACTTGTTTACAAACTTCTGTCGAACATCATTTAAAACGTATTGAAAGTTTGGTCGATGTTAAGTGCAACTCGTACAAAACATGTCGTGTAATCAGAATTGTGTTATAAACGACGAAATCGTATCGTACGTGAAAAGTGCGCGTTATGATTTACAAAGTGATGATTTTAGTCTTCGGAAAAAGACTTTACAAGATCTAAACAACAATTTATTCCCGGAAAATGGCCAGCTTACGACAGCAACATACCAAACAATTTTCACAGATTGCCATCTTCAAGTGTTGAAGTGTTTCCGCGACAAATTCGAAATATGTCGCGAATTAGCAATACAATTAATGTCAAATTTCGTCCAGAATTTAGAGTTGAGTGATTATTATCTGACTTACATCTACCCGGTGATTGTTGAACGGATCGGTACCGTGGAATTGGTTGAGGAATCGGAAGAGTTACGCTTGGAAATGGTCAATTTTCTGATGAGTATTATTATTATTTACGCCAAAACGGACTATTTAGTGCCGTTTTTGAATGACTCGGTGAAGATTCTGATCCAGTGTGTTCTGGATAAGTTTCCGAAAGTGAAAGAATCCGGGTGCAAATGTGTTATTGAACTTGCCAATTCTTTGCCGAGGCATTTTCATTTGCAATGCGAAAGTTTGGTGAAGCCAATTTTGACTAATTTTAGCCATCAACATTTTCGAATTCGGGCCATTTCCATTCAAGCTATTGGTATGTATTTCATTCGAGTGAAAATCTTATTTCTTCTAGAATCTTCTACTGTACTGGGTACTGCGTTAGATGTGGTTAGTTGCGCAATGCGCACATTGCTTGTGCGCATGCGCAACTAATCATCTAACCCAGTACATTAGCTGCGAATAAAATCGTTGCCTCTATAATTTTGGAACTTTCATAGGCATTTTTATTTTTAATACAATTTTTTAATTAAACTTTTTATCAAACCACTAAGATATATATATATATATATATATATATATATATATATATATATATATATATATATATATATACACATATACATATACATATATACATAATTCTCATCAAATAGGATGGTAGAAAACAGACTATTTTATTGCTGTTTTTTATATTTCCGTTTATAGGCGTAATAATAATGAACAGCACTAGTAGCAGCATTATTGAAACGACTGTAGGGCCACTTGCTGAACGGCTCTTCGATCAAACAGCAGTAGTTAGGCGATCGGTTATACAAGTGACCGCCCGGTTACTAACCGAATATCGCGATAGATACTCTCATTTCTATCGTTTACTACCGCTAATGCTGACCGGGTAAATATATTTTTAAATTATTTATTACAGCTACTATATAGGATGGGCCACCTGTTAGTTTATTTTTCACATGCGTTTTATTTCGACAGTTTGCAACACTGACACGCTTGACATTGATAGATATTGTAATATCAAACCTCCGCTGTAAGAAATGGATCGTTTTACGCTTGAATAATGGCAAGCGCGTTATTGTTGCAAACTGTCGAAATAATACGCATTTCAAAAATAAACCAATATATATTTTAAATAAAAAATGTTACTGTATTAAAAATGTAATAAATGTACGCTTTGTCAACATTTTAATTTGTTACGTATGTATCAGTTCATATAAATATTAATTTAAAAATGTTCATAGTTTATCAGATGAAGTACCAGAGACCAGAAATGAAACTGAAAAGTTGTGGGATGCTGTGGGAATACAGTATGTGAAAGAAAATGAACAAGATCTGAAAGATCAACTAGATTTCCCCATCAAGAAATCCAATTTGTATCCAATTGATGGTATATACATATTATATATAGTATACTACTATTGTAGACTTGATTAATTTTAATTGTCACAATTAATTAATTTTAATTATTATAGTGGATAGACCAAATTTGGGCTGTCGGATTCTGGTGCAGCACAACGTTAGCAAAATCTCCGGTGCAATCTGCAATGAACTTCGAAGCTGGCAAGAAGACGTGCGCATCCGGTGTGCGCAGTTACTATACTTCGTCGTACTTCACAGTGAACAATTCTTCACACAAAATCTCCAAGACGTTTTGCCGACGATGTACGTTGCGGCCATGGATCAAAATCGCCATGTGTACGAGAACATAATGGCGGCTGGACGACTTCTCGGCATTTTCGTCCCCGTCACATCTTGGTCTGCATTAATGTTACCTGCTGTTCAAGATTCAGCGACTTTTGGACACTTACGTATACTTAGGTATTACAAAGAGTAGTCAATTCATTAATAATAAACAAAAAGCTCTTTTTTTTATCAAGGATTTTTATAGAAAATGTATTAAACTTGTAACTTATTGTTTTTTCTTTAAGATCGTTAGCATCGGGTGCTTCTAAATGCGATTTAGCACCAATTGCAACAGAAATAGCTATGTTGCTTTTAGCAGAGCCTATTCGATGCGGAAACCGTCGCATGATTTATCAAATGGAATTAGTCGAATGTTGTCGAACTCTAATGTTCTGCACATCGGTAACCGAACAATTGTTTTTAATCCTGTTGTCTGTGGTCGCTTTGAGCCCAAGTAACGAACCTACAGCTGGGGAACTGGCGCGAGAGTTACTCACAGAAATCAAAAATCCCGAAGACTATACCGCTGAACTGTTATCGAAAATGGAGGCTAGTGATTTTGGGTTTTGGACCGAAATTTCATCTGATAGGTAAGTCAAACCTTTGTTAATTACCATTTCACTTTGACTATTATTTGTTGTTTTTTATTTAGGTGTATATTTGATACATTGCTTTTTGAATGGAGTACTGCAATTATACCGCATCTTTCGATGGTGACACCGGTGTTGATTCGTGCGTTGGATGAACGCTGTGATGCCGAAGCCCGCCTCCGAACATTCCAAGCGCTGTCTACGTTCTTCCAACAAGAATTCTTTTTGAATATAGAACTTCGAGCCAATTGTCTTGAATTTGTGATATTCTTCGACGAGCTGATTTCCGGTAAGTTTTATCTCTTTTAAGATGTTTCTGAATTAGTGGATAAATATGTTTGAGTATGAGTTGCGCGAAATAAAAGTTGTGAGCAAGCGAAATAGTATGGAAGAATTTAATGAATTTTAATGAAGCAAAAGAATATTGTAATGGCGAAAGCTTGTCTAGATATGTGAATGGATGTAAAGGGTTTTCTGCCACCCTATCTGATGGGAACAGGCATGAAGTAATGTATGTATGTATGTATTTGAAGAAATATTGTAACTTTGAAGTTTCGTTTTCTGCCTGTGTAAATTTATTAAAATATTAGTTTTTAATACTTATAATTAACATTTAAACATTTTAATCGCGAAACATAAATGACAAGGAACTAAAATTCAAATTTCTATTTAAAATATATGGTTACTAAAAGTCAACTATTTGCAACCGAAATTATCGTTGAGGCCGCTAATGTTGCTAGCAAAATGGCCGCTCCTAGTATATTTTAATTTTCCTTTCGCAAATAAACAAATAATGGCTGCTCCAAGTACACTTCAAATAGTTCCTAATTTCGCCTCCAAAGGTCGAGCTGTTAATTTTGTTTGCCAATAGACCCAAATTGTCATCTAAATAGAGTATTAATCTTAAAAACAATGTTTTAAATTCAGATGTCCTCCTGCCATCATTAATATGGCGCGCAGGCGCAACCGCTGAAGCACTCCGTACAGCAGCAGCATACTGTACCCAACAAGCATTCCATCACACACCCTCAGTATCTATTTTACATGAAGGCACCGACGAAGCTTTCAACAACCTGCTCACCACTATCCTCGCCTTACTGGACGACTCCTCATGGAGAACCCGTATCTACGGCACCAAAACTCTAATTGATATAGGCTATTTGCTACGAACTACAAACAATAACGTTGTTCGCCTGAAAGTAGTTGTAAATGATGCAGTTATTCAGCTACTCAAAAAGCTGGATGATCCTACGACTCTCGTGCGAAAAGAAGCAATGGTTGCTTTGAAAGAGTTGCTGACGACACCGGATTTATTGAGTGAAGTCAATTTAAAAGCGCTCGTTGATACTGTATTGATGCATCTAGATGATCAGGACGCAGATGAACGTGAAGCTGCTCTTAGTAAGTGTTTTATTTGTATTTTTTTTTTTAAATAGAATTTCTTGTTCATTTAATTATTGAGTTAGTATAAACATATTTATAAATAAAATAAGACAATACGCAATTAGTTTACGTTTAATTGATTTCGGTTTTCTTTAGATATTTTAAAACAACTTGGAGTGGGTGATTGCTCATATTTAATGGAGAAATTGCGAAATGATAAACACATGTTCAAAAATGAAGAATCCTGCGATGAACTGATACAATATTTGAATACTTTGACTATATAATTTTTTATACATTTTTGAACCCTTTTTTGTTTGTTTAATTTTATTTTAGTTACCATTGTGTCTTTAGCCAAAGATGTGTCTTAAAACTATTATTTAATTGTTATTTTTAGTTTATATTTCTAGAGTTATCTTAAAAAGAAAACTTGTGTCTTTATTAAGATATACTTTCTATTATACTTGTGATTTTGTCTTACAGATTATCATTTAATTGTTTTTTTTTTAATTTAATATTTTTTGAGTTATAAAAAGAAAACTTATATCTTTATTAAGATATATTTGTGATTTTGTATTACTGACTATTTGATATAATAAATGTTTCATAAATAATTATTTAATTTAATTTTTCACTGAAGTCATATATTTAATCTCCATTTATTACCAATGGCGTACGTATAGAAGGTACAATACAACCCTTACAAACATCAACCACTTTCTTGCAATATGTCCTAATGCCAGCGCAAGTACCTACCCTTAACTGTTCACAAACAAATTGTTCTTTGTTTATAATACATTTACACTTTTACAAACAGTTATTAGAATAATCAATTAATCAGTATATATGTACCTAATATTTAATGAAACTGTAACATGAATTAATTAATTAAATAAATGTATGAATCTAAATGTTGCATGAGTTTTTGTTCTCAAATGAAATCCTTTTTCCTCTATTTTTATTTTCAGATGTGTCATATAATGCACAAACAAAGACTCCTCAAAGGTAGGTACATACGTACAATCTAAAAATATTAATTTACTGTTATAAAATCTTTATCGAAAATATTGTAATAGTGTTTAAATTTTTTTTATACCAATTGAAATTTTTAGGTTATATATAACCTCAGATTTTAATTAATTTTTCAACTCTTTTGAAATTTTCAAAAAGATGACTTGCATATTCAAAAACATGACTTCCAAAAAATTTTTTTAGGTTATATATAACCTCAAAATTTCAATTAAATTATTTCAATTTTTGTTAAAATTTGGTAAAAATTTTCATAAATTTTTGTAAAGGGTGTGAAATTTTAATTAAAATTTTGAGGTTAAATATAACCTAAAAATTTTAATTAAAATATTTCAATTTTTGTTAAAATTTGGTCAAAATTTTCACAATTTTTTTTAAAAGGTGTGAAGTTTTTAATTAAAATTTTGAGGTTAAATATAACCTAAAAATTTTAATTAAAATATTTCAATTTTTATTAAAATTTGGTCAAAATTTTCACAATTTTTTTTAAAAGGTGTGAAGTTTTAATTAAAATTTTGAGGTTATATATAACCTAAAATATTTTTTTTGCATGTCATGTTTTGAATATGCAAGTCATCTTTTTGAAAAATTCAAAAGGTGTCAAATTTTAATTAAAATTTTGAGGTTATATATAACCTAAAAATACCAATTAGCATAAAAAAATTTAAGCACTTACAATATTGTCGACTAAAACTTTATAACAGTACCTGGATATTTTTAGATTGTCTATAACAAAAATCTGACCTATTTATTAACATTATCTTCAGGAGTTTTTATGGACTCTCGCGCGGTTTCGCACTAGATACTTAGCCTTGGTGTTTTTTCGGTTTTTATAGAAGTCGTTTTTAATTAATTCTGTGGGAACCAGCAGCGCCACAGAGCTCTCGCGCGGTTTCGCACTAGATACTTACCCAAGCAAAAATTAGAGACGCAAAAATCGCAAATCGGAGAGATTTGTTTTTTTTGACTAAAAAAAAGGCAAGACTATAGCCTTGGTGTTTTTTCGGTTTTTATAGAAGTCGTTTTAATTAATTCTGTGGGAACCAGCAGCGCCACAGAGCTCTCGCGCGGTTTCGCACTAGATACTTACCCAAGCAAAAATTAGAGACGCAAAAATCGCAAATCGGAGAGATTTATTTTTTTTGACTAAAAAAAAGGCAAGACTATAGCCTTGGTGTTTTTTTCGGTTTTTATAGAAGTCGTTTTTAATTAATTCTGTGGGAACCAGCAGCGCCACAGAGCTCTCGCGCGGTTTCGCACTAGATACTTACCCAAGCAAAAATTAGAGACGCAAAAATCGCAAATCGGAGAGATTTATTTTTTTTGACTAAAAAAAAGGCAAGACTATAGCCTTGGTGTTTTTTTCGGTTTTTATAGAAGTCGTTTTTAATTAATTCTGTGGGAACCAGCAGCGCCACAGAGCTCTCGCGCGGTTTCGCACTAGATACTTACCCAAGCAAAAATTAGAGACGCAAAAATCGCAAATCGGAGAGATTTATTTTTTTTTGACTAAAAAAAAGGCAAGACTATAGCCTTGGTGTTTTTTTTCGGTTTTTATAGAAGTCGTTTTTAATTAATTCTGTGGGAACCAGCAGCGCCACAGAGCTCTCGCGCGGTTTCGCACTAGATACTTACCCAAGCAAAAATTAGAGACGCAAAAATCGCAAATCGGAGAGATTTATTTTTTTTGACTAAAAAAAGGCAAGACTATAGCCTTGGTGTTTTTTCGGTTTTTATAGAAGTCGTTTTTAATTAATTCTGTGGGAACCAGCAGCGCCACAGAGCTCTCGCGCGGTTTCGCACTAGATACTTACCCAAGCAAAAATTAGAGACGCAAAAATCGCAAATCGGAGAGATTTATTTTTTTTGACTAAAAAAAGGCAAGACTATAGCCTTGGTGTTTTTTCGGTTTTTATAGAAGTCGTTTTTAATTAATTCTGTGGGAACCAGCAGCGCCACAGAGCTCTCGCGCGGTTTCGCACTAGATACTTACCCAAGCAAAAATTAGAGACGCAAAAATCGCAAATCGGAGAGATTTATTTTTTTTGACTAAAAAAAAGGCAAGACTATAGCCTTGGTGTTTTTTCGGTTTTTATAGAAGTCGTTTTTAATTAATTCTGTGGGAACCAGCAGCGCCACAGAGCTCTCGCGCGGTTTCGCACTAGATACTTACCCAAGCAAAAATTAGAGACGCAAAAATCGCAAATCGGAGAGATTTATTTTTTTTGACTAAAAAAAAGGCAAGACTATAGCCTTGGTGTTTTTTCGGTTTTTATAGAAGTCGTTTTTAATTAATTCTGTGGGAACCAGCAGCGCCACAGAGCTCTCGCGCGGTTTCGCACTAGATACTTACCCAAGCAAAAATTAGAGACGCAAAAATCGCAAATCGGAGAGATTTATTTTTTTTGACTAAAAAAAAGGCAAGACTATAGCCTTGGTGTTTTTTTCGGTTTTTATAGAAGTCGTTTTTAATTAATTCTGTGGGAACCAGCAGCGCCACAGAGCTCTCGCGCGGTTTCGCACTAGATACTTACCCAAGCAAAAATTAGAGACGCAAAAATCGCAAATCGGAGAGATTTATTTTTTTTGACTAAAAAAAAGGCAAGACTATAGCCTTGGTGTTTTTTCGGTTTTTATAGAAGTCGTTTTTAATTAATTCTGTGGGAACCAGCAGCGCCACAGAGCTCTCGCGCGGTTTCGCACTAGATACTTACCCAAGCAAAAATTAGAGACGCAAAAATCGCAAATCGGAGAGATTTATTTTTTTTGACTAAAAAAAAAGCAAGACTATAGCCTTGGTGTTTTTTTCGGTTTTTATAGAAGTCGTTTTTAATTAATTCTGTGGGAACCAGCAGCGCCACAGAGCTCTCGCGCGGTTTCGCACTAGATACTTACCCAAGCAAAAATTAGAGACGCAAAAATCGCAAATCGGAGAGATTTATTTTTTTTGACTAAAAAAAAGGCAAGACTATAGCCTTGGTGTTTTTTCGGTTTTTATAGAAGTCGTTTTTAATTAATTCTGTGGGAACCAGCAGCGCCACAGAGCTCTCGCGCGGTTTCGCACTAGATACTTACCCAAGCAAAAATTAGAGACGCAAAAATCGCAAATCGGAGAGATTTATTTTTTTTGACTAAAAAAAAGGCAAGACTATAGCCTTGGTGTTTTTTCGGTTTTTATAGAAGTCGTTTTTAATTAATTCTGTGGGAACCAGCAGCGCCACAGAGCTCTCGCGCGGTTTCGCACTAGATACTTACCCAAGCAAAAATTAGAGACGCAAAAATCGCAAATCGGAGAGATTTATTTTTTTGACTAAAAAAAAGGCAAGACTATAGCCTTGGTGTTTTTTCGGTTTTTATAGAAGTCGTTTTTAATTAATTCTGTGGGAACCAGCAGCGCCACAGAGCTCTCGCGCGGTTTCGCACTAGATACTTACCCAAGCAAAAATTAGAGACGCAAAAATCGCAAATCGGAGAGATTTATTTTTTTTGACTAAAAAAAAGGCAAGACTATAGCCTTGGTGTTTTTTTCGGTTTTTATAGAAGTCGTTTTTAATTAATTCTGTGGGAACCAGCAGCGCCACAGAGCTCTCGCGCGGTTTCGCACTAGATACTTACCCAAGCAAAAATTAGAGACGCAAAAATCGCAAATCGGAGAGATTTATTTTTTTTGACTAAAAAAAAGGCAAGACTATAGCCTTGGTGTTTTTTTCGGTTTTTATAGAAGTCGTTTTTAATTAATTCTGTGGGAACCAGCAGCGCCACAGAGCTCTCGCGCGGTTTCGCACTAGATACTTACCCAAGCAAAAATTAGAGACGCAAAAATCGCAAATCGGAGAGATTTATTTTTTTTGACTAAAAAAAAGGCAAGACTATAGCCTTGGTGTTTTTTCGGTTTTTATAGAAGTCGTTTTTAATTAATTCTGTGGGAACCAGCAGCGCCACAGAGCTCTCGCGCGGTTTCGCACTAGATACTTACCCAAGCAAAAATTAGAGACGCAAAAATCGCAAATCGGAGAGATTTATTTTTTTTGACTAAAAAAAAGGCAAGACTATAGCCTTGGTGTTTTTTCGGTTTTTATAGAAGTCGTTTTTAATTAATTCTGTGGGAACCAGCAGCGCCACAGAGCTCTCGCGCGGTTTCGCACTAGATACTTACCCAAGCAAAAATTAGAGACGCAAAAATCGCAAATCGGAGAGATTTATTTTTTTTGACTAAAAAAAAGGCAAGACTATAGCCTTGGTGTTTTTTCGGTTTTTATAGAAGTCGTTTTTAATTAATTCTGTGGGAACCAGCAGCGCCACAGAGCTCTCGCGCGGTTTCGCACTAGATACTTACCCAAGCAAAAATTAGAGACGCAAAAATCGCAAATCGGAGAGATTTATTTTTTTTGACTAAAAAAAAGGCAAGACTATAGCCTTGGTGTTTTTTTTCGGTTTTTATAGAAGTCGTTTTTAATTAATTCTGTGGGAACCAGCAGCGCCACAGAGCTCTCGCGCGGTTTCGCACTAGATACTTACCCAAGCAAAAATTAGAGACGCAAAAATCGCAAATCGGAGAGATTTATTTTTTTTGACTAAAAAAAAGGCAAGACTATAGCCTTGGTGTTTTTTCGGTTTTTATAGAAGTCGTTTTTAATTAATTCTGTGGGAACCAGCAGCGCCACAGAGCTCTCGCGCGGTTTCGCACTAGATACTTACCCAAGCAAAAATTAGAGACGCAAAAATCGCAAATCGGAGAGATTTATTTTTTTTGACTAAAAAAAAGGCAAGACTATAGCCTTGGTGTTTTTTTTCGGTTTTTATAGAAGTCGTTTTTAATTAATTCTGTGGGAACCAGCAGCGCCACAGAGCTCTCGCGCGGTTTCGCACTAGATACTTACCCAAGCAAAAATTAGAGACGCAAAATCGCAAATCGGAGAGATTTATTTTTTTTGACTAAAAAAAAGGCAAGACTATAGCCTTGGTGTTTTTTCGGTTTTTATAGAAGTCGTTTTTAATTAATTCTGTGGGAACCAGCAGCGCCACAGAGCTCTCGCGCGGTTTCGCACTAGATACTTACCCAAGCAAAAATTAGAGACGCAAAAATCGCAAATCGGAGAGATTTATTTTTTTTGACTAAAAAAAAAGCAAGACTATAGCCTTGGTGTTTTTTTCGGTTTTTATAGAAGTCGTTTTTAATTAATTCTGTGGGAACCAGCAGCGCCACAGAGCTCTCGCGCGGTTTCGCACTAGATACTTACCCAAGCAAAAATTAGAGACGCAAAAATCGCAAATCGGAGAGATTTATTTTTTTTGACTAAAAAAAAGGCAAGACTATAGCCTTGGTGTTTTTTCGGTTTTTATAGAAGTCGTTTTTAATTAATTCTGTGGGAACCAGCAGCGCCACAGAGCTCTCGCGCGGTTTCGCACTAGATACTTACCCAAGCAAAAATTAGAGACGCAAAAATCGCAAATCGGAGAGATTTATTTTTTTTGACTAAAAAAAAGGCAAGACTATAGCCTTGGTGTTTTTTCGGTTTTTATAGAAGTCGTTTTTAATTAATTCTGTGGGAACCAGCAGCGCCACAGAGCTCTCGCGCGGTTTCGCACTAGATACTTACCCAAGCAAAAATTAGAGACGCAAAAATCGCAAATCGGAGAGATTTATTTTTTTTGACTAAAAAAAAGGCAAGACTATAGCCTTGGTGTTTTTTCGGTTTTTATAGAAGTCGTTTTTAATTAATTCTGTGGGAACCAGCAGCGCCACAGAGCTCTCGCGCGGTTTCGCACTAGATACTTACCCAAGCAAAAATTAGAGACGCAAAAATCGCAAATCGGAGAGATTTATTTTTTTTGACTAAAAAAAAGGCAAGACTATAGCCTTGGTGTTTTTTCGGTTTTTATAGAAGTCGTTTTTAATTAATTCTGTGGGAACCAGCAGCGCCACAGAGCTCTCGCGCGGTTTCGCACTAGATACTTACCCAAGCAAAAATTAGAGACGCAAAAATCGCAAATCGGAGAGATTTATTTTTTTTGACTAAAAAAAAGGCAAGACTATAGCCTTGGTGTTTTTTCGGTTTTTATAGAAGTCGTTTTTAATTAATTCTGTGGGAACCAGCAGCGCCACAGAGCTCTCGCGCGGTTTCGCACTAGATACTTACCCAAGCAAAAATTAGAGACGCAAAAATCGCAAATCGGAGAGATTTATTTTTTTTGACTAAAAAAAAGGCAAGACTATAGCCTTGGTGTTTTTTCGGTTTTTATAGAAGTCGTTTTTAATTAATTCTGTGGGAACCAGCAGCGCCACAGAGCTCTCGCGCGGTTTCGCACTAGATACTTACCCAAGCAAAAATTAGAGACGCAAAAATCGCAAATCGGAGAGATTTATTTTTTTTGACTAAAAAAAAGGCAAGACTATAGCCTTGGTGTTTTTTCGGTTTTTATAGAAGTCGTTTTTTAATTAATTCTGTGGGAACCAGCAGCGCCACAGAGCTCTCGCGCGGTTTCGCACTAGATACTTACCCAAGCAAAAATTAGAGACGCAAAAATCGCAAATCGGAGAGATTTATTTTTTTTGACTAAAAAAAAGGCAAGACTATAGCCTTGGTGTTTTTTTCGGTTTTTATAGAAGTCGTTTTTAATTAATTCTGTGGGAACCAGCAGCGCCACAGAGCTCTCGCGCGGTTTCGCACTAGATACTTACCCAAGCAAAAATTAGAGACGCAAAAATCGCAAATCGGAGAGATTTATTTTTTTTGACTAAAAAAAAGGCAAGACTATAGCCTTGGTGTTTTTTCGGTTTTTATAGAAGTCGTTTTTAATTAATTCTGTGGGAACCAGCAGCGCCACAGAGCTCTCGCGCGGTTTCGCACTAGATACTTACCCAAGCAAAAATTAGAGACGCAAAAATCGCAAATCGGAGAGATTTATTTTTTTTGACTAAAAAAAAGGCAAGACTATAGCCTTGGTGTTTTTTCGGTTTTTATAGAAGTCGTTTTTAATTAATTCTGTGGGAACCAGCAGCGCCACAGAGCTCTCGCGCGGTTTCGCACTAGATACTTACCCAAGCAAAAATTAGAGACGCAAAAATCGCAAATCGGAGAGATTTATTTTTTTTGACTAAAAAAAAGGCAAGACTATAGCCTTGGTGTTTTTTCGGTTTTTATAGAAGTCGTTTTTAATTAATTCTGTGGGAACCAGCAGCGCCACAGAGCTCTCGCGCGGTTTCGCACTAGATACTTACCCAAGCAAAAATTAGAGACGCAAAAATCGCAAATCGGAGAGATTTATTTTTTTTGACTAAAAAAAAAGGCAAGACTATAGCCTTGGTGTTTTTTCGGTTTTTATAGAAGTCGTTTTTAATTAATTCTGTGGGAACCAGCAGCGCCACAGAGCTCTCGCGCGGTTTCGCACTAGATACTTACCCAAGCAAAAATTAGAGACGCAAAAATCGCAAATCGGAGAGATTTATTTTTTTTGACTAAAAAAAAGGCAAGACTATAGCCTTGGTGTTTTTTCGGTTTTTATAGAAGTCGTTTTTAATTAATTCTGTGGGAACCAGCAGCGCCACAGAGCTCTCGCGCGGTTTCGCACTAGATACTTACCCAAGCAAAAATTAGAGACGCAAAAATCGCAAATCGGAGAGATTTATTTTTTTTGACTAAAAAAAAGGCAAGACTATAGCCTTGGTGTTTTTTCGGTTTTTATAGAAGTCGTTTTTAATTAATTCTGTGGGAACCAGCAGCGCCACAGAGCTCTCGCGCGGTTTCGCACTAGATACTTACCCAAGCAAAAATTAGAGACGCAAAAATCGCAAATCGGAGAGATTTATTTTTTTTGACTAAAAAAAAGGCAAGACTATAGCCTTGGTGTTTTTTTCGGTTTTTATAGAAGTCGTTTTTAATTAATTCTGTGGGAACCAGCAGCGCCACAGAGCTCTCGCGCGGTTTCGCACTAGATACTTACCCAAGCAAAAATTAGAGACGCAAAAATCGCAAATCGGAGAGATTTATTTTTTTTGACTAAAAAAAAAGGCAAGACTATAGCCTTGGTGTTTTTTCGGTTTTTATAGAAGTCGTTTTTAATTAATTCTGTGGGAACCAGCAGCGCCACAGAGCTCTCGCGCGGTTTCGCACTAGATACTTACCCAAGCAAAAATTAGAGACGCAAAAATCGCAAATCGGAGAGATTTATTTTTTTTGACTAAAAAAAGGCAAGACTATAGCCTTGGTGTTTTTTTCGGTTTTTATAGAAGTCGTTTTTAATTAATTCTGTGGGAACCAGCAGCGCCACAGAGCTCTCGCGCGGTTTCGCACTAGATACTTACCCAAGCAAAAATTAGAGACGCAAAAATCGCAAATCGGAGAGATTTATTTTTTTTGACTAAAAAAAAGGCAAGACTATAGCCTTGGTGTTTTTTCGGTTTTTATAGAAGTCGTTTTTAATTAATTCTGTGGGAACCAGCAGCGCCACAGAGCTCTCGCGCGGTTTCGCACTAGATACTTACCCAAGCAAAAATTAGAGACGCAAAAATCGCAAATCGGAGAGATTTATTTTTTTTGACTAAAAAAAAAGCAAGACTATAGCCTTGGTGTTTTTTTCGGTTTTTATAGAAGTCGTTTTTAATTAATTCTGTGGGAACCAGCAGCGCCACAGAGCTCTCGCGCGGTTTCGCACTAGATACTTACCCAAGCAAAAATTAGAGACGCAAAAATCGCAAATCGGAGAGATTTATTTTTTTTGACTAAAAAAAAGGCAAGACTATAGCCTTGGTGTTTTTTCGGTTTTTATAGAAGTCGTTTTTAATTAATTCTGTGGGAACCAGCAGCGCCACAGAGCTCTCGCGCGGTTTCGCACTAGATACTTACCCAAGCAAAAATTAGAGACGCAAAAATCGCAAATCGGAGAGATTTATTTTTTTTGACTAAAAAAAGGCAAGACTATAGCCTTGGTGTTTTTTCGGTTTTTATAGAAGTCGTTTTTAATTAATTCTGTGGGAACCAGCAGCGCCACAGAGCTCTCGCGCGGTTTCGCACTAGATACTTACCCAAGCAAAAATTAGAGACGCAAAAATCGCAAATCGGAGAGATTTATTTTTTTTGACTAAAAAAAAGGCAAGACTATAGCCTTGGTGTTTTTTTCGGTTTTTATAGAAGTCGTTTTTAATTAATTCTGTGGGAACCAGCAGCGCCACAGAGCTCTCGCGCGGTTTCGCACTAGATACTTACCCAAGCAAAAATTAGAGACGCAAAAATCGCAAATCGGAGAGATTTATTTTTTTTGACTAAAAAAAGGCAAGACTATAGCCTTGGTGTTTTTTCGGTTTTTATAGAAGTCGTTTTTAATTAATTCTGTGGGAACCAGCAGCGCCACAGAGCTCTCGCGCGGTTTCGCACTAGATACTTACCCAAGCAAAAATTAGAGACGCAAAAATCGCAAATCGGAGAGATTTATTTTTTTTGACTAAAAAAAAGGCAAGACTATAGCCTTGGTGTTTTTTTCGGTTTTTATAGAAGTCGTTTTTAATTAATTCTGTGGGAACCAGCAGCGCCACAGAGCTCTCGCGCGGTTTCGCACTAGATACTTACCCAAGCAAAAATTAGAGACGCAAAAATCGCAAATCGGAGAGATTTATTTTTTTTGACTAAAAAAAGGCAAGACTATAGCCTTGGTGTTTTTTTCGGTTTTTATAGAAGTCGTTTTTAATTAATTCTGTGGGAACCAGCAGCGCCACAGAGCTCTCGCGCGGTTTCGCACTAGATACTTACCCAAGCAAAAATTAGAGACGCAAAAATCGCAAATCGGAGAGATTTATTTTTTTTGACTAAAAAAAAGGCAAGACTATAGCCTTGGTGTTTTTTTCGGTTTTTATAGAAGTCGTTTTTAATTAATTCTGTGGGAACCAGCAGCGCCACAGAGCTCTCGCGCGGTTTCGCACTAGATACTTACCCAAGCAAAAATTAGAGACGCAAAAATCGCAAATCGGAGAGATTTATTTTTTTTGACTAAAAAAAAGGCAAGACTATAGCCTTGGTGTTTTTTCGGTTTTTATAGAAGTCGTTTTTAATTAATTCTGTGGGAACCAGCAGCGCCACAGAGCTCTCGCGCGGTTTCGCACTAGATACTTACCCAAGCAAAAATTAGAGACGCAAAAATCGCAAATCGGAGAGATTTATTTTTTTTGACTAAAAAAAAGGCAAGACTATAGCCTTGGTGTTTTTTCGGTTTTTATAGAAGTCGTTTTTAATTAATTCTGTGGGAACCAGCAGCGCCACAGAGCTCTCGCGCGGTTTCGCACTAGATACTTACCCAAGCAAAAATTAGAGACGCAAAAATCGCAAATCGGAGAGATTTATTTTTTTTGACTAAAAAAAAGGCAAGACTATAGCCTTGGTGTTTTTTTCGGTTTTTATAGAAGTCGTTTTTAATTAATTCTGTGGGAACCAGCAGCGCCACAGAGCTCTCGCGCGGTTTCGCACTAGATACTTACCCAAGCAAAAATTAGAGACGCAAAAATCGCAAATCGGAGAGATTTATTTTTTTTGACTAAAAAAAAGGCAAGACTATAGCCTTGGTGTTTTTTCGGTTTTTATAGAAGTCGTTTTTAATTAATTCTGTGGGAACCAGCAGCGCCACAGAGCTCTCGCGCGGTTTCGCACTAGATACTTACCCAAGCAAAAATTAGAGACGCAAAAATCGCAAATCGGAGAGATTTATTTTTTTTGACTAAAAAAAAGGCAAGACTATAGCCTTGGTGTTTTTTTCGGTTTTTATAGAAGTCGTTTTTAATTAATTCTGTGGGAACCAGCAGCGCCACAGAGCTCTCGCGCGGTTTCGCACTAGATACTTACCCAAGCAAAAATTAGAGACGCAAAAATCGCAAATCGGAGAGATTTATTTTTTTTGACTAAAAAAAAGGCAAGACTATAGCCTTGGTGTTTTTTCGGTTTTTATAGAAGTCGTTTTTAATTAATTCTGTGGGAACCAGCAGCGCCACAGAGCTCTCGCGCGGTTTCGCACTAGATACTTACCCAAGCAAAAATTAGAGACGCAAAAATCGCAAATCGGAGAGATTTATTTTTTTTGACTAAAAAAAAGGCAAGACTATAATAGCCTTGGTGTTTTTTCGGTTTTTATAGAAGTCGTTTTTAATTAATTCTGTGGGAACCAGCAGCGCCACAGAGCTCTCGCGCGGTTTCGCACTAGATACTTACCCAAGCAAAAATTAGAGACGCAAAAATCGCAAATCGGAGAGATTTATTTTTTTGACTAAAAAAAAGGCAAGACTATAGCCTTGGTGTTTTTTCGGTTTTTATAGAAGTCGTTTTTAATTAATTCTGTGGGAACCAGCAGCGCCACAGAGCTCTCGCGCGGTTTCGCACTAGATACTTACCCAAGCAAAAATTAGAGACGCAAAAATCGCAAATCGGAGAGATTTATTTTTTTTGACTAAAAAAAGGCAAGACTATAGCCTTGGTGTTTTTTCGGTTTTTATAGAAGTCGTTTTTAATTAATTCTGTGGGAACCAGCAGCGCCACAGAGCTCTCGCGCGGTTTCGCACTAGATACTTACCCAAGCAAAAATTAGAGACGCAAAAATCGCAAATCGGAGAGATTTATTTTTTTTTGACTAAAAAAAAAGGCAAAGCTATATAATCACGAATCGAAAGTTGTCTTAAAAATAGTAATATAATTGTAAAGTATAAGAGAAGCTACTCATACAACTCTTGAATTAATATCATTACAGGCTCATCTATCATTTCCATCTTAAGGTATAGTATGTATTTGGTTAGGCAGAACTTAGAATATAAAGTGAATCAAACTAATCAAATCGTATAAACCGCAGTTCAGGGCGAAAATTTGTATATGTAAATTATTAATATATTTGATTGTTTTCTGAAAATTGATGAGATATCTTTAAGGATACGTTTATACTTATGTATTTCTTGAATAATTTATTATTTAATCACGTAAGTCATGTTAAACATGTTTAAATGTATGCTACAATTATTGGATTCCATTTGGTGTAAATAAAAGCGAAAAGTAGTACACATATTGCATCCAGCACTACAAGTGTTGTATTATTGTTAAATATTATAAATATCAAATTATTTTTAAAATTCAAATAGCATTTGAAATAATAATTTTAAAAAAACAAACTTATAACAATTTAAATTTTGTTAATCAAACTTCAATAGAATTAAAATATTATTAATTAAAAGAAAATTAAAATAATTATCAAAAATTACTAAATAATACAAAAATTTTAAATGACATTTTATAATAGCATAAATGTTGACCTAATAGTCATGCAATTCTTAGGCATGATGCGACCAAATACAAACAATGACTTTAATTCAAATATAAAATTAATTTTTAGTGTTGCGTACAGTAGTTTATTATTCCTTCTGTACATTATCATGTTTATTTATTCGTATATGGGTGACGGTGGAAAATCACACACAACAAATGAAATAGTAAATTATATACAAGCATATGGCAATATAACAATTGTTGTATCAGTGTTTTATATCGCTATATTGCACCGAAAATTACTAACAGATATTTTCAATGGATTTATCGAGTTTGACAAGAACTTATTTTATAATTTACACCAAAAAATTGATTATTTACGAATAAAAATATTCGTAATTACTATTATTATTTTAGAATCAATTATTCTCGTGACAACAATCATTATTACATTTATATACATTTTCCGAAAATATGACGATTTTAAAATGGGGGAGTACAATAGTACCTTTAATATTATCAACATATCAACTATGTCATGTTTCTATACATATATTTAACTTGAAAGAAAGATTTAGTCTTATTAACCAATATTTAAGCGCTACTTTTAAGGATGACTTATTATTTAATAAAACATCCGCAATTAGCCGCGATAGCGTTCATTTTATTCGAAAACAATCCAATTTCTTTGAATCTAACCACATCGTAAATAATAAAATGGAAGGTAATGGGGAATTTGGGAAAACGAATTTGAAAACGATAAAAATTTTAAGAGTATTAAATGAAAATTTAATTACAACTGCTGATAAAATTATGGATTGTTTTAAATTTTCTATATTGATAAATCTTTCGGTGTCATTTGTTTTTATAACTGCGATGATATATTTTTGTTTGCAACAATTTAATGACGACAACATTACGCCAATAGAAAAACTAAGATTATCGGTAGGATTGTTGGCTATTGTATCTGTTCATAGTTTTAAATTACTTATTATTACTATTGGTCCTCACCACACGAAACAAATGGTAAGTATCATATTTTTTTTATAATTTATTAAACTTTTATAAAAGTAGATTTTTTTTGTATCTCAAAACTTATTTTAAAATCGCAACTTATTTTGTTAAAGTTACATTTGAATAAAAACGTTTAAATTGCTTTTATAATTCTTTGTTGGTATACAGATGTGTTAAAATAAACTATCTATAAATCAGATAAAAAACATTATAATTTATTCTGTTTTTTAATAAAATTAATTTACATTTTCCTATAATTTTTAATATATATACGTTTTTACAGGGTGATTCTATATCAATTGAACTAAATAATATTTTAATGTCAACCGATGACAAACTAATAATAAAAGAGGTAGGTTCTATTATGATCCATTCAAAATTGCGAATATATAATAATATAACATTTATTTACATCTTTAACTGCCGAAAACTGCTACTTTTGGTATCTAACTTCAAAAACATGAAAACATATCTTATTTTTGTATACAGGTAAAAATCTTTTCTATACAGTTACGGAACCATTCGGTAGCGTTTGAACCGTATGGAATGCTAACTCTAAATTTAACGTTATTACATTCGGTAAGTGATGTTTTGATACTTGCTCATGCAATAAAAATTATAACAAGAACTACAAAACATATATGCTACTGAAACTTATGTTAGATATAATCCAAAATAAAGAATTCTCTTTTGGTGCAGATGGTAGCCATTATAGTTACATATCTTCTACTTTTAATTCAAATGGATGCAATGGTCACTACTAAAGGAAAGAACACTTTAGCTGGAAATACAAACTGCGAACAAGAACGTGGACCAGAACTTGCAGCGCCATCATTCGCATCACCAGCATTTGCATCACCTGTTTTTGGATCAGCACCAAACTACAATGATATACCACAGAACTATAATCCAGAAGAACCACCAAATTACAATTTAACAGGACCAAATTACAATATGAATCCAGTACCACCATACTACAATCCAGGACCACCAAACTACAATCCAGTAGCACCAAACTACAATCCAGTAGCACCAAATTATAATTCAATACCGTCAGAATCAAACAACAATCCAGTACCACACAATTATAATCCAGCGCCATCAAACAACAATCCAGTATTTTCAAATTAGAATCCAGTATTACTAAACTATAATCCAGAACCACCAAACAACAATCTAATGCCTACACAATACAATTCAATTCTAATTCAGCTCCACCAAAGAAAAATAATAATAGATTTACAAAATCACGCATAGACAAACGTTTTTTATTGCAAACAATTTTAGTGTTAAAACCACGCAAAAGTAAATATTATGAAATTTAAAATGTTTTATTAAACGGCTTAATTAAATACATATATGCTTTAGTATGCGTAGGTCAAAATTTACTTTTTGATTGCACTAAATGATGATTTATATTATATGTAGAAAGCTTTCTTATATTTATTACAAGATAAATATTAACTTTGTAAATGGATCAAGAAATATAAATGTATGTCAAACATAAGAACAAATTATTTATTTATTTTATAAAAAGCTAGATCATAATACATGCAGTACAATAGATTCTAGAATTATTCATGTTATCAGAGCTTCTGGTAATTTATTTCCCTACCGCAGTTAAATTGGTTTAAAAGTCGAAAATAAAATGGTTGTTATATCAGAAAATATTTATATTTCTGGAAGCCCAATTTATTATATTTCAAAACTACTCGGGTTGGCCCCTTTCAAAATAAAACGAGTGAACAATTCTTTATATGATATTAGTTTATCGATTCCGTATTTGATTTTAAGTTTCATTTTTGCAACAGGTCTTGGTAAGTTTTTTACAATTCAACAATCTATTAGTTTCAAAGTATAAAAAATTCGTATTTGAAAAATATATTAATATGAATTTAATAATTATTTTTATTTACTTCCAATGAAATATAAAATAACTCTCAATTAGTTCTCATATAAGAAACACAAATCTACATGAGTTTTTGATATAAATGTGTTTGATTTTTCAAATAAGTGATTTTAACAATGTATGGGGCCATTTCTGATTTGAATGCCGTGGATATATCTTTAAATATGATAACGACTAAATCGATGATTATGACGTTTTTCGACATTTTTATTATTTTATTTATTGTGATACTTGGAACTTGTGGTACACCACTTCGAAAGAAAATATTTTTCAATATTTTGACTCTCATAAACCAAGTAAGCGTATTTTTTTTAAACATAAACTATTTGTTTCTAAAAAATAATAAAAATATTTATAATATATTCAGAATTTGTTACTGTATTTTGTATTGTAAATGTAATAAATTTAATTGCAGATAGACCATGTTTTAAATCTAGTGGATAGTGATATAACTAGAAAGAAAAATATCAAAAAGATAACTAAAATTCTGATACTTATATTCAGTCTTATTATATGTTATATATGCATAGAAGAACCGATCTCTGCAAAGCGATATATTATATTTAATTTATCGTATATAGTTGTGTTTGTATTTGAATGCCAGTACATGCAAATAGTCCAATGTATTGGTCGACGAATTAAAAAATTTAACGAATGTTTATCGTTAGAGAATTTAAATAATTTTACACAACAAAACAGTTTTTCTCTTAATATCACTGACATTAATCATGGTAACTTTATCAAACATATGAAACCGTTGAATGAATTTCATTTGCGTTTGAATAATATAAAAACGATTTCTTCTTTTAAAGGTACTTTTACATTTTAAATCAATTGATATAATAAATATAAATTATCGTATGTTTAAATATTATGGAATTAAATTCAATATAACTGTAGTTATATTGAAATTAATTATTTTATAGATCATTCGCTTAAAAGAAAATCTTTAAATAATTACATATCGGAATTGAGCGATGCGCATAGTAAAATATACGAATCCGTTGATTTGATTAATGCAGGCTTTGGATTTGTCGCATTGGTAAGAATTATATAATTAATAACCGGAAGTGGTAGTTTACTTGAAGTCATTTTCAATTTTTACCTATTTTAAGATAAAAACATAAAAATTACATATGTATTCATTAAAAAGTTATTGTCCTACAAACGAAATATATATATATATATATATATATATATATATATATATATATATATTATATATATATATATATATATATATATTTCGTTTGTAGGTAATAATTTTGAGTTGCCTATTTCATTTAGTAACAACTCCATATTTGTTGCTATTGGATTTGTTGTCGGAAACAAGTACCACAGTGGAGGCGCTACTTTTGCAATTTTTTTGGGTAATTGTGCATATTGTTAGGCTTCTGATTATTATTCAACCATGCCACAGTACTTGTCAAGAGGTAAACAAAATAATTCGTAACGTAATTAAATTTATTTAAATAATATTTATTTATTACAGGCCTATAATACAAATGCATTAGTTTCAAAACTATTATGCTCAGATATAGACGATATCTATAAACGCCAGGTATATATTTATATCAATTTATAAGAATAATAAATGATTGAGCGAAATTTAATTTATATTCAACAACAAAGCAATAAATAGAATAAATCCTTATTGGTTTTCGACAAAAATACACAGTGCATTAAACACAAATAATTACCTTCAAAATATACCACATATAAATGTCATAAGCCACAACAAGTAAACAAACAAAATGGCGACCGGGGACGGAAACATAGTTCCATTTCCTTAATTCACTTTACCAATAACTGATATTTTTTATTTCAGTTACATATGTTTTCTCTTCAGTTGATTCATCGTCAAATAGAATTTTCAGCTTATGGTCTGTGTACAATAAATAGACCCCTACTATCAGCAGTAAGTTAAAATAATTAACGCTTTTTTAATTGTTAAAAAAAATATAATCTTTACGCAAATTTCTGTTAGATCGCTGGAGCCATTACTACTTACTTAGTTATTCTTCTGCAATTCAAATAAATTAGTATTATGATTGTTAAAAAATATTTTTTTTATAAATAACGCTTGCGAAATCTATTAAGGCACAAAAACATAATTAAATCATTTTAATAAAATATTTATTTTGATGCTTAGAAAAATCTTACGATTATAATAAAAATTTTAAAAAATTGAGTAAAATTATATAAACTTACCCATATAACAATTTTGATTAGATGTAATTTAATTTATAACATTAACAATAAATCGAAAATATATTTAACAATTGGAAGTGATTAATATTCAGCGTATCCCGGCAATGGGAATTGTTGGCTGAAGTTTTCTACATCTCCTCTAAGCGAAATCATCTTTTGGTTGAAATCGTTTTTCTCATGGAGAACTCGTTTGAAATCAACTAATTTGGGGCCTGACACCGCACTAACGTCTTTGGCGAGTTTGATTGCGCGATCAATGAATTCTACAACTCTATCAATATCTTTTTCGACAAGACCACGCGTTGTTATTGCGGGTGTTCCTATTGAATAAAGAAACAAATTTTATTTGTTTTGAGACACATTCAGTTATTATTTAACTTACCTAAACGGAAACCAGATGGATTTAGAGCACTCTTATCCCCGGGCACAGTATTTTTATTACACGCAATCGAAATCTCTTCTAACACATATTCCGCCTTTGCACCAGAAACTCCGGTGTTTCTTAAATCCACTAACAACATATGTACATCAGTTCCATCGGTTGAGATTTTGTAGCCTTGTGAGATTAAGCCAGCTGCGAGACGCCGTGCGTTGGCTACCACTTGTTTTTGGTAGTTGACGAATTCGGGTGTTTTTGCTTGTAACATGGTGGTTGCGATACCAGCGATGGCGTTATTGTGTGGACCACCTTGCAGACCGGGGAACACGGCTTGGTTGATTTTTGATTCGAGGTCGTACATGATTTTTTCTCCCTTTGCATTTGTGGAGCGAACACCTTTGCGGTAGAAGATGATTCCAGCGCGTGGACCACGGAGGGTCTTATGAGTTGTCGAACTGACGATGTCACTATATTCGAATGGGCTTGGTGTAACTCCTGAAATACGATTTTATTTCATGATGCTTAATAGATAAAAAAAATACTCTAGATGTGTTTTTGACTTACCGGCTGAAACTAATCCAGAGATGTGCGCCATATCGGAGAACAATAACGCTCCAACATCATCAGCGATTTCGCGGAATCGTTTGTAGTCAAGAGCGCGTGAATAGCAACTCACGCCGGCTACAATCACTTTTGGTTTGAATAATCTAGCTGTTTTTGCTAGAGCATCGTAATCGATTAATCCAGTTATTGGATCAACTTTGTATGGCATTGATTCGAAGAAAATCGAAGTAGCAGAGATCTTTTTCGTTGCAGTCATGAATCCATGCGTTAAATGTCCACCATCCGGCAAATCTAAACCCATAATACGGCCATGTGGTTCTACAACGGCAGTGTACACTGCAAAATTGGCAGGTGATCCTGAATACGGTTGTACATTTATACCCCATTTCTCCGGGTCTAAATTGTAGGCGGCAAGTGATCGTTTCTGGGCCATAATTTCGATTTCGTCAATAAATTCGTTGCCGCCATAATACCTTTTAAGTAACAATTAATATTTCATTAATATGAGTACATTAATTAAATATTTAGCCTAATACGCCATATTTAGCAAGAATATGTATTAAGTAATAACATTTAAAAAAAATTGTATTGTGTTAATTCTGTTTTTGATGTTTATTTAAAAAAAAAAACATCTAAATTGATAAACAATTCCACAAGTATGCGCACGTTTATTGTTTAGTGACGTCAGAATCTTAACAAAAAAAAAAGAGTCTATAGTGATATATATTTACCACAAATATTTATTTGAGGAAATTACCATAGTATTTATTTCGCTTACTTCTATTGGTATTAAATAAATGCAGTATAATCATGTATAGAGAGTCCATTATTAAACGAATTATTATATTATTTAATAGACATAAATACTAGAGGTGAAATATCTTTTTGTAAGAGGCGAAAATAAGGGATATTTTATGTAGTAATAAAACAAAACAAAAATATCTATAAACTACTCATGTAATAAAACATTGAATTATGCTTATAAAAAAATCATATTAAATTCAATACTAGTTTTCATTTATTATTTAAATATATAATATTTTCTCAAGTAAAAGAGCTTGTGACGTCACAAGTCTTTCAATATTTTACCAGATAGTGTCAATATATGTACGAAAAAAAAACCCAACGCGTTTCTATTCTTAATTTTCAACCATCACAATATGGATATTTTGAAATAAATTGATGCGTATATAACTCAAAATAAAGTGTATGTTCTTTTCAAAAGTGAAACTAGTATAATTATATTTTAATTTGTAAAAAAAAAACCCTAAGTAATCAAATTACCTTTGGCCTGGTTGACCCTCTGAATATTTGTTGTGCAAACAAGAGCTTAGGCACTGTAATACTGGTAGTGACGTAAAATTTTCTGATGCAATCATTTCCAAACCGCATAGCTGGCGTTTTTTCTCCTTTTTAATGATTTCAAACAGCTCTGGATCCGAATCCCACAAATTGGAATGCAACATTTTCCCGGTACTTCCACTCATTGCGGCTGATTGTTGAATAAAATTACGAAAAACCTTTATAACATACGATTCTCCATAAAATGGTGTACACGCAATGTAATTCGATACTAATCGAGTACACGTTAACATTTTAATAATCAGCGAAAATAATTAAACGTTGGCTATTTTAGTACTTAAAATCCTAATTTTTAGGTTGATATGTGGTTATGTTTTTCTTGTAAATAAGAAATAATGTAGAAAATAATCAATTTTTTTAAATATAATCATAGTTCGAAAGACTTTAATGTTATGGATGAAAATTACATTTTTGAAATTTCTTATGTAAACAAAATTAAACTTTTATTAATATATAAATAATACACGTTACTTACACAGCTGTTTCTAATGAGGGATAAAACACAACTAATAACGAAATTTTATACACTAGATAATCGTACAAATATGTTTTATTTGTTTATTTCATCTAAGGTCAAAAGATAACCTTAAAATTTAAAAAAATCTTCTGATGTATATTTCAGTTTTTACCAACAATTTTCGCAATTTCTACACCAAAAAAACAATATTGTTTTTATTCACTTTCTCTATTACGTACAACTGATCATTAGAAACTGTTCTAGTTATTATTAAAATGCATAAATTACTTACCACGCGCTGCAACAGGTGGGAACAAGATGCAAGATGCCGGCTGAACATTTAGGTTAGGTTAATTAAATAATTTACGTTCACTCAATCAGACGGCAAACATTTAAATAAATCTATCCAACGTCATACATTTCGCAAATATATTAATCAAATCTTTCGTAATATTGAATGACGAATAAAGGGCATAGTTCTAAGCTATCGCGACATCGCAACAAGAATATTTCGATAACATGCGATGACCACATTGACCTAATGCATTTAAGAATTTTATTAACTCTCCATAATTTATGCTATATTTTACATAAGGACCTGTACATATTCGAGTACACATATTTATTTAACAAACATTTTATATTTAAAAAGTATATTAAAAATTATTGATTAAGATTTTAGTTATTTAAGATAAATCGAAATATAAATGTAATAGCTTTGAGAAATTATATTTAGAAGTTGTATTTGTTGTCCATTTACGTATCAGTGATACATCTATGTATTTTTAACAGCTAAATAAGCTATTTAAACACTTTAAAAATCTTATAATATCATGATAATAATATATAGATATATACTTCTTTTCATTATTATAATGGCAATTTTCAAATTTGATATATATGACCCTAATATGTTATTGAAAAGTTTAAAACAGCTAAAAGTTTTTGATTCTTGACGGACTGTTTGTTGGGGCACTTATATGTATAATAAAAATATAAATTGAACTCGATGAAAAATTTGATTAAAAGTATTTATTATGCCGGTTTCTAACTTTATATTAACAAAAAAAAAACAATTTTAATTAATTCAAAGATGTAACATGTAGGTGCAGTATTAAACTTTTAAAGTCCTCAGATTTGGCAACAGTTGTAAAAAAAGACAATTGACCGTATAATAAATTAGTAAATTTTGTTATTTTTTTAAAACAAAAACAATCGTTTGTTTTTTATTTATACCATTACGGCCCGGTATGTCCATCTTCAGATAAATTCTAGATAATTATCTAACTGTTAAGCATAGGATATTTACATGTAAACAATTGAACTAACGACTAGATAGCTTATCTGCGGCTTTATTCGGAGATGGAAATACCAGCCCTAAATCAATAATTTAATATACCAACCCGCTTTCTTCATTGTCGCTAAATCTGGGGGCTTCGCGCATATCTAATTGTATTTTTTAATATATATTATGAAATAATGTATCCTTCAATATGTAATAATTAAATAAATTAAATTTAGTATATTTATTAAAAAACTCGTTAAAATATCTTTGCAATTAGAATCCAGTAATGCAAATACTTAGTTTGGTTATCACTAATCAGTTGAAGTGAAATAAGAAGCGATTTTTGGCGAGTTACCATGATTAATATAAGTCATTTCGCAAGTTGCTAATGGCGTCACTGACCAACTAAAGTAACTTATTAAGTTACCATCCTCTGGAGCACGGTAACTGATTTGTATTACCCGTTACTATGGTAACTGTCTCCAAAAATCGTCTAAAGTATGCTTAGGTTCCCTAATGTCGTCAGATTTGATGGCAGTTACAGCTAATAGTATGTTTATTTATGCTATATATGAATGTAATATATTAATAGAGCAAATGATATTTAGTCCAACTGCCGCCAAATCTGGTGATTTAGCATGTTAGGTTCAGATTTAATATTTATTCTATTTATAAATATTGTTGTTCAGGTAGCGATATGTAATTAATTCACTGGGGAGAGCGAATGGAATCATACAATCGTTTCAAATAGCTGTCAAGAAATTTTTATTTAACTTTCATGTACAGTAATAATGGCTTGCCAAATGCAATGTATTTTAGCTCAATTGGTTATATTTGTTTTTGTTTTAAATATTTTACAGTTAATATTCCACTCACATAGTTATAAATAAATAAGTTTTACTGCAGCCAGTTTATTCAGTTTTTCTCATTTTTTTTTGTTTTTCAAAGTTTTTCTTGTTAGTGTACATAGTTTACTTAAATGGGTAAAATACGAGCACCGTTTGCTGATGTCATAATTAGCTTCCGTTATACAATAATTACTTGTATATACATTCATATTTCTTGTTTCTTGAACAGCGATCACAATTTTAAGAAGAGCTACTTATGCATTTTTTATACCATTCGCGAGATACACACACCTTTCGGTTCATTGATTTGAATCAAATTTATTAAAAACTTAATCGAAACAAAAAACATATGAAAATACTTATTCGATTTTTCACCAATTCCCAACTATTTTAGAGAAAATAAAACTAAGAAGTGCGCAATTATCACTGAAATAGTATAGTTAATTTTGAAAACCAAACCCAACATCTTGCGTTAGTATAGAAACAAATATTGAACAACGTAACAACCGAATACTACTTTTTATTACAGTAAAACGTTTGTTTTGGACCAATTAATTTGATTATATGACATTTTCTTTAAAAATTCGCACCCCAAATTTAAAATTATTCGTTCTAAAACACCAAATTGCTGAAAATTTACCCAGTATAACTCCTGAATCAGTTTTGTTGTATATTTAAACATTTTCAGCAATTTGATATTTACTGAACGAAAAATTAAAATCTCAATTTCATATATACAAATATACTTTGGGTAACATTTTTTATAAAATTATGCTATACATAACAAAAAGTATCATAAATTAATGACCTAATATTAGTTTTTATTATATTAGACGTAAATCATAAATCCAATTTTGTTGAAAATATGATTTATTAATAAAAATGTTACTCAATATTTCCTTCTAAAAATGTAACATTTGCCTCTTTTTTTTTGTTTATTTACTCAAAAATGTTTAGATATTACTGAAAAATATTATATAGATACTCCAGAAGATTTATTATTGCTGCTTTCATAAAATTTGTTAGAAATCTGTGCCTCCTAAAGTGTGTATTCGTCATGCTAGTTAAATAATACCGAGTGCGCAAACTCGGGCGCAATTTCCTGTATTATTGGCCCATCATCTCACAATTAAAACATGATCAACATGATTGATATTTATCATTTAATTAATAACGTATCAGAAACGCATTCATCAATCAATCAATCAAGCATTCGCACTCACAAAACCCAATATTTTTTGTATTTTTTTAATGTTTTTCTCTAAGTATTGGTTAAGAAGAAGCAACATATTATCATAATATAATCCGAAAAAAAATAAGGGATTGTTCTAAAAATAACAACAAAAGAAATTCAATATAAATGTAACAAATGAAATTGTGAACAAATATTTGGGGAAAGTGGGGAGGTTAAGTTGCTTTTTAAAATGTCATAATATCCTTGCCTAACATGAAACACACGCGTTAATAATATTTACATAATAAAAATGCAAGGGTAAATATAAATTGAAAAATACACAGGCTTTGATTTGTTCAAGCCTAAACCACAACCACAAACACATACGATGAAAAGTCTGTTTTAAATAGATAAAATAATCTGTAATAAAATTATGGACAATTCATTGAAATTAGGAGGGTTAAGTGATATTTAGGCTAAAATGCGAGCAAACGTGTTTTAAATGTATGTATGTATGTTGTATGTGCCTGCGTTTGTTTATTTGTATATGCCATTTTAGAACAAAAAAACTGCTTTTTGAGTCCAATCACCCGCGAAAGTCCAACCTGTTGCCATGTTTAGAGAAAACAGAAAATGGTTCCTCCGCCCTAAAAGAATGAAATGATCTTGACCGATCCAAATTTGTGATTTATTGTTGTGTGTATGTGTGTGTATATATATGTGTGTGTGTGTGTGTGTGTGTGTGTTGTGTATGTGGGTGTGAGGTTGGGTTTGTTTGGGTTACATACACATTCGTTCGGTTTTCTTGCGTGGTTGTTTCAGTCTCAGTTGTATATTTTAATCGCTTTCTCCAGATAGTATAAACGGGACCGTTTTGGTGTTTTATTTACGTGATCCAAGCCAAGCCATGGTCGTGGATTACCACCTTTTAGAAACAAAATTGCATATGATATTATTTTCTATCTATATGTATATACATATCAACGAATAAATAAACAAATGCGCGTAGCCTTGCGTATAGATATTCAGAGCTATAGTTCAGATACGCAGGCAACAGTCTTACATCATTTTGTAACTAAAAACTGCTAAAAACTTATCAACATGAAATTACCTGCTGGTTTAAAAAACTATTGAAAATAAAATGAAAAGTATTTATCAGAAATTATTAAAAATAAAATAAACTGTCGTAGAAAACCGATAAAGTATTCGAATTCCTCTCAGACTAAACTTTTGAGATATTTCGATTAACTTCTAATCATATAACTAAGAATCATGACCGTTAGGTGACTTATTTTTTACAAGTTTCGATTTAGCAGAAAAGTTATTTTTAATTTATAATTTGTTGATCAAACCCCCTTTTAAAATATACCACTACCGCTGATGACCTCGAACTTGATTACAATTACGCATTGATAAATAAAATTTATTTTACTGTTAATTTATTACATATATTCTTTGTTGACCTTTCAATATTACTATGACAGACTGTGTGAAAAGAATGATACGATAAATAAAAAAACATATTCAAGTGAAAAATAAATCTCCATATCAGCTGAGTACTTATGACGCAAGTAATTTGTATATTACATAAGATGATTGTAATTTCAGAATATAACAATCTTAAGTAAAAAGGAATTCCAATTACAAGACCAAAATTAGTTAAAATTGTGTAAATGTATGAAAAATGACGTGTTTCTGTAAGGGAATGGGCACAAACATAAAAAAAGTTTTTCAACTATGAAATAATTAATTGGTTGACATACCTTGTGAAGAATGTGGTCTAAAATGTTGCAGATTAACAAGATACTCGTCTTCGGTGATGTACTGCGGTCGGCCTATCGACACAATCGCGAACTTGTACTTTTCCCATTCCTTCTCCGGAATGGAGATCTTTTTCTGGATGCGTTCTTTCACACTCGAGAACGGTTCACCATGTTTAATCTTTACATAGAAGGGAATACCGAACGTGGAGAAGACTTCTTTATGGAAATGTGCACAAGGGACCAACATTTCATCATCTTGCATGTTCGCTTCATCCCTCGGTATCTCTTCTATCCTATTATAGAGAATTTTTAAATGTTACAATACAATTTTAAAACAGAACTAAATAATAGTTATACGTATATAGAATTCTAGCAAGAGATGTACGAATGTTTATTTATTTATTGCGATATATATTTAGAAGCAAAAGCCTCTAAATAAAAACATATTAGTTTTTGAATACATTTGAAATGTTACCTGTACGCTTTGACACTGGTGACGTTAAGTGTTTCAAGAAGCAAGTCGTCAGTGGGTCCAGGCATGATTTTATTACAAGTAACTTCAACAATTCTCAATTTGCCCGATCCGTCTTCCGCGAATTCAATCTGTTTTTTAGCTTCTTCGAGCAGATCAGCGACGGTGCCACATTTGTTTGGGTATAGGATCAGTTCTTTCTCTTCTTTCATTTTCGGCCCGACCCAGGCGCATTTGAACTGTTTCTTATTCTCTAGTTCGTTTATTCGGATACTGAGCTGTTGGTAGAAAATCTTTTTGGGCATTTTCGGTTTGCAGTGAATGAGCAGGTCTTTTAATGTTCCCTCAAATGTACATCGGAGTGGGTGGCCAGGACTATCCTTGTAACTGATAAAAGACATACAACATAAGTACTTATAGTTTCATCGATGTTTATGTATGAAGATGTAATGCAAAAAACATCTAAAAATTGGCACGGCACACAGTAAACAAGTATATATTTTTACGAACAAAAGTAATAATACACCACGAAAGAAAACAAAAACTCACTTTTGACATTTGAAGAACTGCAACAGATACGGATCGGTACCAACACGTTGGGCGACTGCCCTCGCTAGTTGATCGTACGTCATTCGTTGACTGAGTTCCATGGTGAAACCGGGGTCATTTGGAATTGTTTTATCCACAAACATAACTTCAACTCGGTAAAAGAGGTCCTTGAAATATTCGATACAAGTTGGTAGATCGGATAGCTCATCACGTTCTTCTTTTTCGAATACTATTATATCACCATCCATCAATTCTTCAAGGACCTGCATTAATTTAAGAGAGAAAAAAAACATTTTATTTTGCATTTTTCAATATTTTATATAACTTTCGTATAGAGACCCATGATAATTGTAGATACAAATTGGGCTATATGAATATTAATAATTACCTTTTCTAAGGGTTCATTATGATTAGCAATCTTTTCGATCATATTCGGCCGAATTTCTTCATATAACACTAACTCAGTATCCCTAGGGAAACCAGCGCGTTCATTTAAAATAGGAATCAAATCCTGCAACCTGCTAGTCACTGGAAGGTAATGATGCCCACAATAATGAATCCGCTTCAATTTTGGATCGTACAATTTAAAAAACAATAACACATCCGAATCTTTATCAAACTGTGGTAAAGCTAACAAATCCGAATCAGGCGACAACAATTCCAAGAAAATCGTCCACGGCGATTGATTTTCAGACGCATCCATGACATTTTTATACAAATCTGAATCCAAATCCAACAAAGTCGGACGACAAGTTTGATTTGATCGTTGACTGAACGGCCACGGCCTGATATGTTCCAATGGGTATTTGAAACTCTCAGAGAACATATCCATTAAATCGGAGATTGTTGCGAGTTTACGGACGCGGAAAACGCGGTATGGGGCACGTTCAGGTTCGTACAAGTCGTTGCCTTGGTGGCCATCGAAAGCGTCTTCGAGGAGCACGTTTACTGTCATGTATAAATGTGCTTCGTTGCGTTCTTTACGGCGGACTTGTTCCATTCGTTTTTCTTCCGCGAGCCGATCGGCGAGTTCACTGGGTATGTCGATGTCGGTAACTTCTTGGAGGACGTTGTTTAATTCGGAATCGCGAATGTATACTAACATGTATGCGTTTGTGCAGTGTTTAACGGTGAGATTCATGTCTTCTTCGTGACCACCGTAGTTGTGTTCGATGGCTTCCAATTTAGAACATCTGAAATTTGACAAGAATTTAAATTAAAGGTTATTCTTTCACGGTGTTAATTTATATATTAAAATAATAATAAACTACTCAATATCTATTAAAGCTTACCTTGAAACAACATCATCATCAAATTTACACCACTTCCCGTCCCCCCTAGGATTGATAAACACTACATAATGTCCTCCATGATTATCTCCCGAGTGTACTAAAACTGCGTGTAATGTATAATTAGCAGGGGTTGTTTCTTTTTCTTGAAGATAATCATCCAGAGAGATGCGATCGTAAAACTCGAAACGGTCGTTGAATTTGACGGAACAATCAGTGATTGGATCGTACTGGAATCGCATCAAATGCAAGTGCAACACCGGCGGAAAAGCGGCAAAAACAACGCCTTTCTCTGCTTCCTGTAATCCGTGTTCACCTGCATCGTATTTGTTGTCGCCGTCTAGTGTTTCACGTTCGATATAGTCTTTGAAAGATTCATATACTAAAAGAAAATATTATGATTTAGTTAAGTCATGAGTATAAATGGAATTTCATGATAATAACTTACTATTTTTCTTTCCTTTTATGTTTAATTGAATATCATAAAAAGTTTCCATGCGTGTACTAGCATAAGTCACATTTTTACAACGAATATATGACATCATTTTACCCTCAAATAATTTTGGAACAGTTCCTTCCACACATGTACCTTTCATTTTGCTTTCTAGTTTATCTAAAAGAACCTGCACAACACACATTAATAAACAGAACATACAACGCTGCCACACGGAGACGCTAACTAGTGGGTAGAAAATGAACTAAATTACACTACGAGTGCTTACCCTTAAAAACTCTTGTACATCATGCTGCATAAAAGAATCTAACGTTTCCCAGCCGAATGACTTGGTCAATTTTTTGGTGCCAACCGGTTTGTCAGAGAACTGCAACTCATGGAACACCCTCTGAAGCGCAAGCGCAACCGACTTACTACTATCATCTGATTCTGTAGGCATTTTATACACAGCCTTACGCAACTGATTCGTAAAATACAGCGTTTGCAGCAACGAATTCATGTAACAAGTCGCGCCCTGGTTCTTCAGCCCCACATACCCTGTATGTTTCTTACTGTCCCAAGACACGCCATGTGGTGCATCAGCGACAACATGCACTTCGAGCGTGATAGAATCATCTTTGACGTAGCCTTTCTCCGGTTCTAACACGTCGTTCCAGCCCATGAAGTGCGAGAAGCCCCAGTCGTTCTCTTTGCTGTAAAATAGATGCTGAATTTTGCGACAGAATGGTTCTACGTCAGGTTTCTGTGAGTAGAGGCGTAGCTCGGCTACGGCGTAGCATGACCATGAGGAGGACTCGCTTTCGCCGTTACATTGTAAGAAGAAGCCCAATGAAACGTTGTGTTTGGCGCTCTTGGGTCTGACTTGTTCGAGGCATAATCATTATTTTCCAAGGGAGATTGCGTACGTAACATGGTGGTGACAGAACTGAGTCCTACATAGAGTAATGAAATTGTATTAGAATTTTAATTACGTTGGGCATTGTAAAGAATACCGTCATCAATAAAATAACTAAAGATAATAGTGCATGAGGTAGCAATGTACAAGTAACCATATGATGACGTAATCAACTCATATCTTGGATAGCAAATACTTATGTAAAAGTGTTATAAACATATTTATTGTCACTTCACTATGAAATACATTCTGTATTTAATATTTTATCTAGTGATGCTATTTTGGAAAGATTTGACTGTTGTTTACTTTACAACTGGGGCTTTTCATAACTAAGCTTTTCCCTATCGCAGGAAGATCTCCTTTTTAGTTTATCAGTTTTTTTTTTAAGTAAATCACTTGTTTCCTCTAAAATACTTTTTGAGAAAGATTAGATTGGTGTTTTAAATTATTGTTTATAGAGATGGCCATAAAAATATTCTAAATAACTACCTAGAATTTTTTAAATTTTCAAATAATAGTAGGTTTGTTTTTACTTTAACTGGAACACATCCATTATTACATGAAATAACTAGCTATTTCAAAAAAAATCTAGTTGAAGTGTAAAACATTTTTCAAGTTTCATATTTTAACTGGTGTACTGTTATTTTATAAAATAACTAATGCTGCAATTCTGAGTAAATCTATAATTCCGTAAACAAAACCTGTAAAATTTGGAAAAACCTGTAGTTCCATAATGAATACATATTTAAAGAAAATACATTTCTAAAATCAAGAATTATATTCTACATATTTTATAGATTCCATAAATGTTTGATTTGCAACTCAATTAAAATGTTTACACTCTTTCAACATTTTACAGATTCTTGTTACAGATCTATAAACTTACTCAGAATCGCACCATAAATTACTTGCGTTAAGGTAACCACAGACTTATTTATATTATTACTATTTTTTTACGATAAACAACAAACAAATATAAAACTAATCTGCATCCGTTTGTAATACGAATATAGTAATCCGGAAGTAGCAATTTAAAATTTATCACGGTAAATAAATATATAAAAATATTTTTATATATTTATTTACTATCTTCATATAAGATTTAAAAAAAAATTAAAAATAATATTAGTTCAATTTATTTATAAAGTATATTTCACGTCATTTGAGAAGAATATTCGATATGGTACCCCAGTTCCTAACGTATAAAGTTGACTGCATTTGAACAAGATTATAAAATATATTTGAGTGCACTATAGATGGCACTGAGAACGCAATTTAACTTATATATATTTGTTTTTGGATATGGGCACTGCAATAAACATGACATGGCGCACATTTTTAAATTGTAATTCGGAAATTAAATTTCCGTTTCGCGTTTCTACTACTACATACATTTGTTTTAAGTTCAAAATTGTGAGAATTTGATAGAACTTACCCCAATTTTTAATTTACTAAAACCTGGAACAGGAAACCTGAAGGTTGCTTCTGATCTAGCCTCGTCTTCAGCCATTTCAGTGTCTTGTATGATTGTTGTAGCATTATCTTGCGGTTGTGGTCCGATCATGATATCGCCATTTTGAGATCTGTCCATCGTATCTCCACCTCCGTCAGTCATAGATTCCACAGTATCAACTAGAAGTAAACTCATATTTGAGAAATAATTGAAAATAATGCAAACTAGTTTGGCTGCGTAAGAAATTACAATGTTTTGAATTGCAATTTTAATAATCGGACAACACAATGATTACAATATAAATGTTATATGTCTTCTAATCGCATCTATTAATGATGGCTGAATATAATAGCTTGTTTTCAAAAACAACACTATTCCGGAAATTTTGAATATTATATTATACAACAAAAATTGAAAACTGTTGTTAAAAGCGCAAAACACGCATTTGTTTATCTCATACGATTGTATCTTTAAAAACAATTTAATGTATAGTCTATTCAGGGCGATCTACACTAGAGATAAATGTGTACTATATGTTAATTAAATTTTCATCTCTAGTATTTTTATAACGCAATAGCTTTTGTTTAAGACGATTCGAATCCCCTCTTGCGGCATTTTATAGGAAACACATTTTGTGTTTTAAAATTAAAATATGTATATATGTGCATTAAATTTTTAACGTAATAGTTAGTTGTCTAGGTTAGAATTAGTTGCTCACAACTGTATTTGTGCGCAACTAACCGTATCTAATCCAGTCCACTACCCACTGCAAAAAAAAATGCATTTAAATTCAATTTTAATTTCACGCAACTTATTCCCACTCGAAACAGTTTTATAACAAAACATATTACCTCAAAAATGCAAATACCAATCGGTATGCCATATACGCGTCTACGAAGCGATGGCTTAAATAAATAATTCAAAAAATGCACCACATAATTAAATAATCGAGTTAAAAATAGATTAAATTTGATTTAACCTTGATTTTGACAGTAATGTCATATTTTTTAGGTTTCTCGGTTCGATATTGTTTTTATAATTCATATTTTACGGCTTATTACCCTTCTAGATTTTAATCGAACTTGTGCTATATTTAAACAATACTTTATTCAAATGTTGTCTAAGAGCTTTTTAAAACAAGCTCATACATATAATGGGTGGTGGATATATATATATATATATTTAAAAAAATAAAAATCTAATTTATAAGAAAAGATATTCTCTATTAAAGCTCAGTTATATGACTTCCTGTTATTGTCTATCCCGTAGTTGAAATAAACAAAAATTTGGCAGCAATGCCTTTCTGCTAAAAGTAATATTATTTTGACTTGTTTTTATTTAAATTCATCTCGAGGATCAAATCGGGCCTAAATCTATGATTTTGTCTAATTTACGCAAATTTGTAATTATTCTTGTTAAAATATTTAAATTCGAATGCAAGAAAAAATACACATCAACTATTTTTAATTTTAACCAGCATATTCTTAAAATGAAATTATAATAATAGTAACCCATGTAAGTGGGGTGGTAAAATTATATATATATATATATATATATATATATATATATATATATATATATATATATTAATATAAAAATAATATATTAAAATTAAGCAATGCCAAAAATAAATCATTGTTAAAATGATATTAGAAAAGGTGTACATTTTATTCAAATTTGATATATTTATAGAAAAACGAGTAATTTGCAATATGTATTGATAGAGAATGTCCAAAATTAATTTATGAATCGTTTGCAAATCAATTTGTTCAGTGTATTAAAATGTATTAAACATCAAAAAGAAAATTATAGAAGTAAACACAGATATTTAAAGATTATAACTAGTTTAAAATAAAGTCAAAGGTACGAATATATTTAAAAAATGCAAATTTATAATATTGAAAAGCTATAGTAGGGAGTATTTACAACATATATATATATATATATATATATATTTATATTTATATATATATATATATATATATATATATATATATATATATATATATATATATATAGATATATATAAATATATATATATATATATATATATATATATATATATATATATATATATATATATATATATATATATATATAAATATATATATATATATATATATATATATATATATATATATATATAATTTATTTAAGTAGAACAAGTGCTTAGCAGTTTAATATTTTCATAAATATTTAAAAATTTGTGTTCAAATCAATATCAAAAGACTAGATAGTGTTTAAAAATAAAAGCTTTATCAAAATGTATAAAAACAATGAAATGACATATCCTAACCTACCCTAAAAGAATCTGTATCCGGCATTTAACGTGCAAATGACACGTTTAAGAAAAACAATAAACTATCAAAAAATTGACAACGTATACAAGTATATCTGGAACAAATGTCAAATTTTGAGCCGGGTGAATGCTTGTGAAAGTAGCAAATGAGACATAAGGAATTTGAAGAAGTAAAATGTTAAAAATGGAGTTGTACATACCGTCTTGAGTGTCCATTTCTTCTACTTCATTATTGACATTATTTTGCGGATTAAGATCGTTTCGCCTGTCTTGACTAGTCACGTGGTTCATATTGTCTCCACAATGGGGTGGCGTCTCTGGAGCCCCCAATTTCTCTTTACAAACCGGTCCTTTGTTCTTTTTCACGTTCAGGCCGACACTTTTGTCATTAACTTCGATTGTGTTAACTGTTGTTAGCGAATTTTGCGCGGAATTTTTTATACTAGATGTGGTTGAAGTCAATTTGACAAAATGCTTACTCGCAATGCGCCCAATGTCTGCTGATTTTGAAACCCTCTGAACGAGGGGTACTTGCAAGAACCATATGATAATTGTTCGGTTAATATCTTTCGACAAAAAGTTCAAAGATTGGTCCAATGACGAATAGTTTTGGTTTGTAATTTATTTATCGTGGCGACGGAGCACAAGAAAATAAACAAAATGGAGGCAATCTTGCGGCTCCATGAAATATAAAATGATCTTGTCAAAAGTACAGGAATTGTTGACGTCACGCCATCTCGTACAAAACATACAAACGAAATGGACAATGCTTTGTCATTTACCGTGATTACACGCACTCTAACGGCAATTTTTCAGAACTAGATATTTGAATTGAACATTTTTAAATATATTTAAATCACCTTTTATATATATTACATCAATTTTTGATGATTATAAATGGAAATTATTAAAACATAAATACTTTAACAAAACAATCATAACTGTGCAAAGCTACCTAATAGTTTTAAAGAACTTTGTAAAATTAAAATAGGTGTAAACATATTTGATGCCGGGCACATGCCGACGAAACTACATATGTAAATTATTTTATTATAATTTAAATAAAATTATTTCGCAGCTCTAATTTTCCAAGAAAATATTTATTATTACGTTTAGCATGATTCACAATTTATTCTTAAGCAAATAAATAATAAAATATGAAAGTCATGTAATGGCGTATTTATTTTATGACGAAATATTCTATTTTGAATGAAATTATTTTCTATATAAGTATATTTATTCAATGAATTATTAAACGCATAAAAAGCCATATTCATAAATTATGATTCCATTTACTATGTTTGAATGACTTAAAAATTTATTAAATATTGCCAATAAAAAGATAATAAATGCGCTTTTGTGAATGAATTAAAACTATTATAAAAAATAAAATTTGATTTCATTCTCAATTATAACATGTTTAGAACGTTTTTTTTAATAAATAATAATCTATTTAGAAAGTGGTACATGTTTAGTGAAATTTTCTATGACTAGGAAGCCAATATTTAAATTCACAAAAGAAAACAAATAGGATGAGATTTATTTGTGTAATAACGTCGTAATTGTATTGTAATTGAAATAATAAAAACATTAGATTTATAATTTTTTTATTTTAATTCGTAATAAAATTGTTATATAAGTGAGCTCCCTTAACCCAAATTTAACTTTACTTATATACAAATGTATCATGCTTGAATGTTTATACAAAACGTGTTGCCCAATCGGTGCTTTTTTACATAGTTTTATTATTATAGTAATAACGTCTAAAAAAAAATGTTTCTACACAACGTTATATTAAAATGTATCAAAATTTTATTAGTACATGATTAATAATTATTATTTTATTCACTTTAAGTGCAGTAAAAAATAATAAGCAATTTATAAAAACTGGATAAAACTCATTGTTACTTGATTAATGTCGAGCGAGACAAAAACTGATCTCAAACAAATCGATCATTAATGCATGGTAATATATCGTAGTCTAATTAAAATACTTATGGTTTCATTTTTAAAAAGAGTAACAACACAAACATTTTTTGCTCGAAAAACCAACAAAAAAAAATTATATATATCAAGTTAATTTGTACGAATATCGCTGTATAAATAATATATAAATTTTCATTAAAAATACATATGGTAAAGATTATACTCACTATATAAGGCCATGTTAAAATAATTCTTTTTTTTCTTATATAAATGTATCAAAAATAACCAATAAGTTATTAGTTAAGAGTATTCTTTATAACTGATTTTCTATTACCAATTTATTTTACATTTTTCAACGATTCCAAACAAAATCCTCAAACCAGTACATTTTATTTACCACTACGTTCTATAATTATAAAATTGTTACTAAAATACAGGTTTTTAGTTCCAAAATCACAAATTGTTGAAAATATAATAATAATTTTTAGTAGTTTGATATTTAATGAAAGGAAACTCGATATTTCAGTGATAATTGTATATATATTAAACATAGATTAGTATTGACGTTAAGAGAATTCAAAACAGTAGTTTTGTTTTCTATTTTAACCTGTATTGGAACTTCAATATATTAATCTCAGTGGTAAATAGAATGTGGCTTTGGTCGTCATAAGTTGTTTAAATTTAATGTGAACGTTAACAGGTTTATTGAATTAAAATCAGTTTTAAAAAATCGATACTGAGAAAACAATTGATTATTACTTATATATTATCTCAATACTTTAATATTGAAATAAATGTATAGAATTAAATATAACTAAATAAATATAATCTGAATATTGAATTATTTAAGTCTATACAAAAATTGGCAAAACACCTTTATTCATTCGGATATATAGTATAATATTACAGATTCAATCAAAATATAGACTTATAATAATATAAAATAAAGATTAATTTACTTGGTGATATTCAAATCTATATTTGTTTAACTGAAATATATGGTTTGCTCAGTGTTTATAAAGAATACGGCGGTAGATGTCTATAATAATAATATGTATATTATGGCTAAGTACTAATAAAAAGGAAGCTGAAATGTGTGTATGTACAGGAGGATACTGATAGTCAGAAGAGAGCTAGTTGGGCGCGTCGTCTCCGTCCAGTGTCTCGTCCTGCGTGGTTGAGTCATCCCCGGAGCCACAGTTACCCCCAGCGGGTATGGAGCCCCGTTTCGAACTACCCAGACGGGATGACAGGCCCATGCTACTGGTACCGCGCCTACATTCATACGCTATTATCAATACAACAATCATTGCACCGCATATTTTTGAGTTATTTAAATTACAAAAAAAAAAAAAACACACACACACAGTTATTCAGTATTATTAATTATATATTTGTATTAGTAACATACTATAAAACCTGAAAGCAGTAATCCAATAGTCAATGTGTGCATTATTAATAGTTTTAACATAATTTGCGATATATAAAAGCACATACTCAATATCGGTAGCAAAATTATCGTTATTAAATAGAATGATTGTTTTTAACTTCAAATCCAATTTCTTGGTCGAAACACAATTTAAAATAGTTTTAAACGAAATTATTAATGATATGTTTATCATTTCATATGCTGATACAATAATAATATATCGTTTGAAAATTTAAGAATGAGGTAATTATTAGTTAGATTAGAAACAAACCAATGTGCAAATCAAAACTAAAGATTATCATCCCCTCGAACACAGAACACAATCACGTACCAACTTTAAACACTAGCGTAATCAGCGGATATCCGATAGACATCATTTAATGCTGGAACGATTCGTATATAAATAAAACTTTATTGTATTGTATATACAGAAGAAATATTTTAAAACATAATAATAAATAACACAAGATAAATAATCAAGTAGAATTTGGTCGTATTACTAACCTTAGTTTACTCTTGAGGGTGGAGATCTCTCTGGTCATGGAGTCATGCGATTCCATCATGTCTTCGCACTCACGTTGAGCCTTACGTTTTTGCGCCTTCTCCCTACTGATTTCTTCCTCAGCTTCATCCAACTGTCTCTTCAAACCTTTAACTCTTCCATTCACTTTCTCCACTTGTTCTTTGTATTGGTCGGCGTGTCTTCTTTCGTCATCTAATTGCATCACTAGCTCCTTGATTTTCTTATCCAGTTTACGGTTGTTTTTCTGTTGAGCGAACCGTTCTTTCGCTTCCATTTCTAATTGCTCCTCCAAGTTGCCAATCTTGTTTTCTAAAGAAGCGATCGTCGCCTTGGTCTTGGTGCGTTGTGCTGTTTCTAATTCAGCAAGTTTGGATTTTAGTTCTTTGTTTTGGCGTTCGAGAAGCAATCGACCGGATTCTAGTTTTTGTGAAGTAGAACGTTCACCGGCTAGTTCAGTTGTTAGTTGTTCCACTGCTAACTGTGCCTTCCGGGCACGATCTACAAAGATTTCTCCGTTGCCTTGTTCTTCTTCTAATTCTTCTTCAAGCGTTGATATACGCGCTTCCAGTCGTCGTTTCTCGTCAATAAGAGAATTGCCTTTCGTTGCGTTATTAGCGATTTCTTCTGCCAATTCATCACGTTCACTTTCTGCTGCGCGGCGTGCGCGTTCCGAAGAAGCAAGATCTTCAGTGACTTGTAACAACTCAGCTTCCAATGCTTTGACTTTACGTTCAGATTCCTTGCTTGATGCAGCAAGTTCGTCACGTGCGGCTCTTGCTTCTTCTGCATCTCGCGCACATTCTTTCCATTGTTGTTGAAGTTTCTTCAGTTGCTTCAATGTGTCTTCTTTGACTTTAGAATGCATCTCCAATTGGGCTTCGAAGTCTTTTATATCTCCTTCAAGTTTCTTTCGTTGTGCAACAGCGGCAGCACGTTGTTTCCGTTCTTCTTCTAGTTCTGCTTCAAGATCTCGCAATTGCTTGACGATTCCACGTCGTTTTTCTTCAGCTTGTTCTTCTTTCGATTGGACGTCACGTTCGAATTGTGCGCGAAGCGCTTGCATATTTACTTCCAAACGCAGCTTGGCATCTTCTGTAAGTTGAAGTTCATCTTCTAATTCTTCATTTTGAGCCTTCAATTCGGCGAGTTGACTGTCTAAGGATCGCTTTGCTTTTTCTAATTCATGCACGTTCTTGTCTGCTGTTCCTTGATTATTTACCAACTCGTCCAACTCAGTTTGTAATTGTCTTCGGCCGCGTTCTAATTCTTCAACTTTTTCACTTGCTTCATCGAGTTCACGGCTCAATGAGAGTACACGTGTTTCTTTTTCTCTGGCATCACGTTCTGCTGCATCTCGCTCTGCAGCCATTTGCTCACTAATCACCTTTTCTTCACCCAAGATTTTATCAAAGTTTTTCTGTTTTTTCTCCAGCTCTAAGACTTTGGCACGTTGTGTTTCCAAATCAATATTTGCGTCTTCTAGCTCAGCAGAAATCTTCTTTTTACTTTTATCTAGTTTATCATTTGCAGCTTGTAATTCCTCAACTTGGCGTTGTAATGATTCCAAATCTTTAGCAAGTTTCTTCTTGGTTTCTTCTAACACGATTATATGTTCGGCTTCATCATCTGCTTTTTTCTTAATTTCAGCGTATTGTACCGTAATCACTGAAAGTTGTTTTGATAAGTTGCGTTTGCCTTCTTCTTCTTCTTCCAACTGTTCGTGAAGAGCTTCTTTGTCAGCTTCCAATTGTCGTAGACGTGAGCTTAATGCCAATTTCTGTCTTGTCTCTTCCTCCAAGGCTGTTTGAGCTTCAGCAAATTGTGATTCAGTTGTGGCTTGCGCCTTAACGGCAGCAGAAGCTTTAAGTTCAGCCTCTTCAAGTTGCAGCGCAACCGACTCAGCTTCCTGTTGCAATTTAAGTGCTTTATCTTGGAGTTCGTTACGTGATCGTTCAATGTCGCTCAATTTAGCTTGTAATTCTGCTAATTGGGATTCAGCTTGTTTACGCCTTCGATCACTTTCTTGACGACTAGCACCTATGCTTCGCAATTCTGTTGCTAAGTCAGCATTCTCTGCTTCTAATGTTTGTTTTGCTTTATCTAAGCCAGCTTTAGTCTTTTTAATAGTTTCAAGTTGTTCATTAACCGATATCAATTCTTGAGAATGTTTGTGCCGCATATCTGCTAGAGAAACTTCATGCACCGAGTTTTCTTCTTCTAATGATTTCTTCAAAGTGGCCAATTCTTGTTCACGTTTCGATCTTAATTCTTGTTGTGCCGCAGTTGTGTCCAAAGAATCTAGAAGTTCGTTCTTCAATGCTTCTAATTCTTCGTTTAAGTCACGTTTAAGTTTTTCCGCTTTAGACCGGGCTATCTTTTCAGCTTCCAAGTCTTCTTGTAATTCTGTGATTTGGCTTTCCAACTCACGCAATGCTTTTTGTGCGTTTGCTTTTAATGCACTTTCTTCATCAACGCGAACCATCGCTTGTGCAAGTTCTTCTTCACGTTTACCAAGTTGCAGTTGTAATTCTTCCAACTGTATCCGTTTTTCTGATAACTGTTCTTTCAAATCAGAAACTTCTGAATCGACTTTTCGCTTTGATCTGTCTGATTCTTGTCGTTGTTGATGGTCTTTCAACAGTCGTTCTTCTAAATCTACGATGGTAGCTTCGTGTTTTGATTTTAGCTTAGCTAAATGTTTAGCCTTCTCTTCTTCTTCTGCTAAAGCTTGTGAAAGATCCGCACTACGTTCTTCTAAAACTTTCTTCTCTTTAATCAATTTCTGATTAGAGTCATCACTCAATGCTAAATCTTCTTCTAATTTCTTTATTTTTCCATCACATTGAACTTTTTCTAATTGTAATTTTTGACGAGCTCCTTCTTCTTCTTCAAGTTGTTCTTCCAGATCTTGAATGTTCAACTGCAGTTTCTTCTTTTCTGTGTTTAAGATTGTGGCTCTTTCTTCTTCTTCTTCGATTCTTGCTTCAAGCTCGTTTAAGATTTCTTCCAATTCTTGTTTTCTTGCGGCTAATCTAGCTCGCATTTCTTCTGCTTCTGCGCACAGTTCAACTTCAGCTTGTAGTTGTTCAGCTAACATTGTTTTCTCTAGAACAGCTTGTTGGAATTTCTTCTCAAACTCTTGAGAGCTTTTCAATTGATTGTCCAACTTATCTCGAACTGACTTCAGCTCATCTTCTTTCTGCATTAGTTTCTCTTCTTGTTTTGTTACTTCAAGTAACGGCTTGACTTTGGTGTATAAACGCCACCATTGCCAGTTTCTCAACTTCAGATATGCGGCACAGTTCCGTTGGATGATACGTATTGCGTTTAATTGTTGCACGCGTTTTTGATAATTTCGGCGTGAAAGAAATCCACGACAGAATGCTTGAAAATTGACGATTAAGTCAGTTATTTTATAATCACGTTCTTCTTCTAAATGAGCTAATACACCAGCGCGGAAGAATATTTTTGATTGTCCAACACGGTATAAATTTTGATCCAGTTCTAAGGTTTTGATCATTGTTTCGCACGCTTTCTTGCCGTCCATGAATCCTTTTGAAATAACATTTGGCGTAAGTAACTCGTAACGTTGTCGGAATTCCTGAAATGGAATACGATTTGGGAATCCTTGCCTGCAGATTCTGATGCCTTCTAAGACACCGTTGCAACGCAATTGATCCAGAACCAGCGGTGCATCGATTTTACCAGCTCGTTTTTCATGATTTGGGATAATACAACGGACGAAATTCGGGTTTGTATTTCTCAATGTCACCATTAAATTCGCAAGTTGCTCTTTGTATAGTTGAGATACAGTTCGGAACATACCCTTAGCACGTCCGACTAGTTCAGTATCCTTCCAGATCAATACAACAAAAGGATCTTGTGATTGTTGCAAAAGAGAAACAACGTTTTCGTTTAACGGGTCCATGTTCTTCATCAACCATTTTTCGGCTGAATAATCTACTTTACCAGCGTAATGGATGATAGCAAAATCTGCGTTACCACGGAAATCAGTTTTTTTGAATTTAGGATGAACAGAATGCGCCCCCACAAGTTTTTCAACGAACGTTTTATCTGTTGCCTTAGGGAACAGACATTCCTCGTCCAAAAGAGCCATTATACCCATGGGTTTATCAATCAAATCTATTGTAGGTTGCAAATCTAAACCGAAATCAATAAACTTCCATTCGATTCCTTCGCGTTGATACTCCTCCTGCTCTAATATAAACATAGTATGATTGAACAATTGCTGCAACTTTTCATTAGTATAATTAATGCAAAGTTGTTCAAACGAGTTCAAATCGAATATTTCGAAACCAGCAATATCAAGAATTCCAATAAAACTAGCTCCTTGTCGTTTTGTCCGGCCTAACGACCGGTTGATTCTTGTCACCAACCACCGGAACATGCGTTCATAACAAGCTTTAGAAATTGCCTCAACGGCGAACTCAACTTGTTCTTTTGTCTGTGATTTTCTCACATAGTCACGGCCAACTCGGATATTTGGTTTGAGGAATGCTTTCGTCATTTCCGTCACTGATAAGCCCAATAAATGCGCGATCTTCTGCGCAACAGTGTTATCGGGTAATGTGGCTTGATCTGAGCTTCGGTCTTGTTTAAATTGCATGCAACTGAACAACATGACTGCAGATACAATTCGGAAAATTGAGGCGAAATCTTCGTTTGTCATACCCATGATGTCCATACTTTTGACCGTGGCCTGGAACTCAGCGGAATCATCAACTCCTGCGACTAGTTGGTTATCGTTCGATAAAAATGAGTATACTTTTGGATCTTCTAATATGAACGATTCTGGTTACATAAACATAAAAAAAGGAATAAGTATGATGTTTACAATTTAACAAAAATAAAATTCCCGCCGAAGATGTATGTACAGATATATTGTAATTTTAATAAAAAATGTATAGATGACACTAAATAAAAAGTAATTTGTCTAAATTTGAAGAGTAACTTACTTTTTTGTTCAGCGGAAGCTCCAGCTAAAAGTTGATAAAAAATATGGAACGTTCGTTCATTTCTCGCTTGTCGTATGGCACGTGATTTTTCAAGAAGATAAGTTTCTATATTTGCACCAGCAATATATCCTGACGCATCAAAATTAATTCGTATGAATTTACCCTGAAATAAAAAATTATTAGCAATAAAACATTTCATTTCTCTAAACAAGGACAAAACTTACAAAACGCGAGGAATTATCGTTCTTGACAGTCTTTGCGTTACCGAAGGCCTCTAAAATTGGATTTGCTTGTAACAGTTGTTGTTCTAGACCACCCTAAATACGAAAAAGACGAATTAAAACTTGACAAAGACAAGAAAAAAACATGCAATGATTTTAAAACATTGTGCCACCCGAAATTTCTCAGATAAACTTCAATTTTTAACGTGTAGAATATCTGTAATTAATCGAATCTACGTAAATACATGCAAAGTCAACACAAATTGATGAACAATCTTAAAACTAAGCAACTGTAACATTGCATTTTATTCCGTTATAGACGTCGTACAACTTACATTTAAATTTATCAATTTGAATTTTATTAATTTAATTTTAAAATAAATCTTAGGCGAAAATTAAAAATAGCATCGCTGCAGAACTAATATTAGTGTGAATATTTACGTTGCTATTAAAATATATACATATTAAATATATTATGCGGCCTCAAACAGTACAGTTTGTCAAATAATTCATGTAATTTATGAAATTACATGTCATATATACTATTACGTTGTAGTAATAGTGAAATTTGCCATTTCATGATTCTTAATTTATATATAAAGAAATATACTGAAAAATGTATTTATTACAAATAGTGCATATATAAGTTAAACATATAATTATCATATGCCGGCATTTAATATTCTGATAAGGTTTACTAAATGATGAGGTTTCCTAACATATAGTGGCAATAAATTTGTATTTTTACTACGACAATAATGTTTCATTTTCTTACATTATCCATGGAACAAATGCCATTTTCGTACGGCAACTTAATCAGATGGAAAAACGAAATATATAAATCAATAAATATCAATCGTTTGCAATTAAATTATCGATACGTACCGAGAACTCCCTCGTTGGACTCGGAGGCTGAGTATTGTAAGCGTGAAAATAAGTAAAAAATACTTAAACCGCTAGCTTAATTACATTAAGTACATCGCATAAAATACAGGAGGAAATTGGCATATAAAAGCGAAATTCTAACGATGGAAAATAAACGTTCTACTAAAACAGCTGTGCCTTTTCTGTAGAAAATAAATAAAAATAACTAAAAAAAAGATCTACTTACGATTATTGAAAGGTTGGGCGGCTGCATAGGATGGGCCCAGGCAAGACATGCAAAGAAAAAAGTTTTAAAATTATAGAAGATGAAAAATCACCATCATGCCTGGCTTGAAGTAACCATACCAATACCAAAATACATGTATTCGCTTAAATTTTTTAAATATATAAACAACAGTTGCAGTGCAATATAAATTGTTTTATAAACATTGCAATAGTAAAAAATATATGATATTTCAAAAACAGGCTTAAATCTTGTGTTAAAAATAAAAATTTGACTTTAGCATAAATGTTGCTAATTTAAGAAAATTATTATAATAAACAAGTCATTTCAATTTATTCGATTTATGAATGTTTATAAATGCTTAAAATGCTATATAAATATAGGATGGACCATCTGTTGGTTTCTTTTTGAAATGCGTGTTATTTCGACAGTTTACAACATTGAAGCAAACTGTCGAAATAATACGCACTTCAAAAAAAAGCCAACAGATGGGCCATCCTATAGAATTATAATTATGAATATAAAAATGAAGTTTATAGTTATTATTTCATAAGTTAGCGCAACTGAGAGAAGAAAATAATAACGACTTTCCCGGAATGGAGTCGTTAGATTTATGTACAATTTTTGATAAAAAATATATTATTTATAAATAAAGATTTTTAAGCAAAAGCTTTATTATTTTATATCTGTAGGATAAAATCTAGTACTACTAAGAATATGGTAAGCGAATATAGTAGCATATTTTATAAATTATCGAGGGCTTAGATACAAAGTTCTATTAATTTTTAAAAAACTATTCCAATAAATAAACAAACATTGTAATTCGAATAATAACAAAGTTATATTTATAAATAATAAAAGCATGAGTATTCGAATATAAATTACCGCTCCAGATGTTCCTTTAGGTTTGGATGCAGCAACGTACGCCAAATATTGAATGACTTTTTTCGTGTTTTCTGTTTTTCCAGCGCCAGATTCACCCGTACATAAAATCGACTGGTCTTCCCGATCTACACACAACAATAAAAAATTCATTTAATAATATGATACCCCCTAGCTACTAGACTGTAAGAATTCTTTAACCAGTCATCCGTAATGTTTAGGATATCCTATTTTATATTTACCTTGTAACATCGAACGGTATGCTGTATCTGTGATAGCGAATACATGTGGAGGAACTTCATGTCGTTTGATTCCTTTATATCGTTCCATTATTTTTTCCGTGTAAATCGGTAATTTTTTGTATGGATTCACCACCACGCAGAACAAACCGGAATATGTCTGCAACACAAAATGGAAAATAAATATTACATTACCAAGATTTTATCTCAAAGAAAAACAAAAGCGTCTAAAGTTGCTAAATTGGTTATATAAATTAAAATTTGTTTTTCGCTGCTCGTAAATTACTTAAAATTTATTTGAGACATACATTTTAGAAGAGTTAAGAAATTTAGTTATTTAAGGACCTATTGAAAGCAATATTTTATACATTAGTGCACTCTAGTGTAACATAGTTATATGAAGTAATCAGAGTTAAATTATAGCGTATTAAATTCAATATAAAAATAAAAACACGATGCATATACAATTTATTCAAATACCATATAATTCGCATATAAAATTATCGTTCAAGAATCTGAAAAATAACTCATAAATGGCAGAAATGTGGCATACTTTGTACGCTTGCAAATTTTTATTTTCTACAAAATGAATTAATCTGTATCTGCGCGTACACAATTTGTATGAGATTAAAACGATAGACGACATACAATACAATACAAACGTCTGTTGTTTCGCTATTTTGCATTGTGATAGATGACATTTTAGTAATAATATTTTATTTATATAATATAGGTGGGCCATTTGTTGGTTTATTTTTGAAATTGCTATTAAAACTACACCGTTCAATATTTTTCAATGATTGTTGCTTTATTGAAGAGAGTACACTGGAGTACAGCGGTCTACCAATGTCAAGCGCGTCAGTGTTGCAAACTGTCGAAATAACACGCATTTCAAAAGGAAGCTAACAGATGGCCCATCCTATATATACATTTCTATCGGTTGGCAATCTTTGTCAGTTTATTTTGGTGGGGAATCAGTGTGTAGGTTGTAAATGAATGTGTGAGGTGTGTAATAATACAATGGTACTATACAGTTTGACATTGATTGATTTTAAACCATAGTAGTGAAATAAATAAAATTCAAACGCATACGTATTTAACATGTTTTGAAATCACTTATTAAAATGATTGATATCGATTTAATAGTTAAATTATCAATTAAGTGTATATATTGCGAAGTTCGCAAACAGCAAATTACTTATGTTATTGATTAAATACTCCAATTTACAACAACAAAAAACACAGAAAAAATATATGATCAAAATTAAAATACACACAAATAAAAGATTAGATATGTTTGTAAATTCGCTTCACTGGAACTGTATTGAATTGATAAGAAATCGATTTTATTATTTCAACTATTAAAATTCAACTTTCCTCACCATTATATTCAATTTTTCGGCTAAAATTAGTAATTAAGCCATATATAATTAACAATATAAAGATATTTTTCAATAAACTTCATTTCAACTAAAATATCTGAGTATTAAAAATAAATTATAGTAACAAATTGAAATAAAATATATATTAACTTTAGTTTTGGTATATTTCGAACGAATACACGAGCCATTTTATTCTATAAGGATATTTGGAAATACAGTTTCTTTTGTCTAGTAAAAAAATAGCGCAATGTTTTTTTTTTGTAAACGACGATAACTCAGTAGTTTTTATTTTTAAAAAATCCATTTAGTCATTCAAACCATGTCCAACCAAATCTTTAACCTGTAAGGTGTGTCATAGAGCTGTTAATATGCAAAGATTAATTGTAATTTAATGCATAAGACTCAAGATCTCTGCAGGTTCACGGACAAAAAAAATAATTTTAAATTCCTGGAAAACGTACAGCACATGCTGATAAAACTAACGCTAGAATTTTGTTTTATCATAAGTGTATTGCTGATATAACAAAATGTAGTACTTGTCAGTAAATAGAAACATAAATTATTCAAGCACTCAAGTTTTGTGACTCAAAGTTTTTATTTTATTCATACGTAAGAAATAATATTTTCTTTTTCTTTAGTCATTGTTTATAACTTAAGAATTCGAAAACAAATTGAACTTGTCACAGATGTTTCAGATTGTGTCATCTTTTTTAAAAATTAACACCTGAATCACAATCCTTTTTATTTCTTATACGAAGTAATAAGTATTATAATCATGATATACACCTTTTGACCTTCCCTGAATCGAGTCTGCTTATTTTTGAAAACTAAAAACAATCCGGCCATAATTAATATAGTGAAATGAATAATTATATATGTATGTTCTTGAATATTTAAAATTGTGTATTTTAATATCCGTTTTATCTAAATAAAATATTCCTACTACGTATAAGAAAGTCCAGTGCAATACACTGCAGATGTTTAATATAAACAGGATAACGACTATATGTGTGAATTAAATTATTTTTTAATCCGACTATGGTCAAGATACATACTAATCAAAACAGTACAAATATACAAATTACGAAATAAAAATATATGAGAACATTAATCTCAATACAACAGTTGTTTTAAATTAAAGTTATACACTCCAAATTTGGTGCTATTCGCGTGTCATTAAACATTTGTAACACCAGACTTATTTGGAGCTTCATCTCTTCAGATTAGTCATTGATATTCGGTTTGAATTTCAAGTAGAAAATCAATAAACTTTTAATTTAAATTAGACCATTATAACAAATAATTAACATCAACACATTGAAATTTAATAAAATAGATAAATTGTGGGTAGATAAAAGAACATATTTATATGTATCAATTCCTTTTGAATAAAATAAAATCGTCCTTCAACTTCCTATATTGTCCATTGTGATCTAGAATGATTAATTTATGTATTCTAAGAATACTCAACCAATATGAATTAACTAACTGTACAGAGTGCAGTTGAATATCAGTTATATATTAAAATATATATTTATAAGGTCGCGTAAAAATAGTCGCTATTGCTAAGACAGAAAATTAATTTCTCGTAAACTCAACTAAGTGAAACATTATTGAATATGTGTAAGGGCGAATAGATTATCAGTTATTTCTTTAACGATTTTAAGTTCATCAATTCTACTATATTTTGGTCACCCCTTGTTTCGGTGTATGTATGCCACCACGTTTACTCAATAGTATGTAGGGTGGAGGTGATTAAATGCCCCTAACGCTAGATTAGTGAATTAGAATCAGTCATGATGTTTAAATACTTATTGCTGTTGCTTTACAAATCATATTTTTTTAATAATTTTCCTAGCTTTCCTATACATAAAGATATGATTAGTTGTATTGATAAAATATGCTTATCTCAAGTATGTAGATTACTGTGTTTAAAAACTGTACTGAATTTTTTTTTTTTAAACTATTATTTTCATTATTATTTTACGTCCTTCGGTTATAACTTAAATAAAGTTTAGATACATACAAAACAAATGTAATTTTACGTCGATTTTTTTTTGGTAAACTAAAAATGTTTACACATGCATTTTAAAGTCTGCTCGGGTAAGAGGATCTCCTGAAGTATGATACGATTTAAAATGCGACTGGATTCAATCGGGCACCTACACAATATGTGTGCCACATTTGGTTGAAATCGATTCGTTACCTTCAGAGAAGAAGAGGCGACAACATTTGGTCTTACGACTAGCGAGCGTCCAACGTGTTACCATATGATACAATATATATATATATATATATATATATATATATATATATATATATATATATATATATATATATATATATATATATATATATATATATATATATATATATATATATATATATATATATATATATATATATATATATATATATATATATATATATATATATATATATATATATATATATATATATATATATATATATATATATATATATATATATATATATATATATATATATATATATATATATATATATATATATATATATATATATATATATATATATATATATATATATATATATATATATATATATATATATATATATATATATATATATATATATATATATATATATATATATATATATATATATATATATATATATATATATATATATATATATATATATATATTACTTTTTTAAATTCATGTTATTTCGACAGTTTACAACACTGACGCGTTTGACATTAATAGATATGTAGTGTCAAACCACCGCTGTAAGGAAGTTTGATACTACATATCTATCATTGTCAAACGCGTCAGTGTTGTAAGCTGTCGAAATAACACGCACTTCAAAATTATGTATTAAAGACTAAAACGTGTATATTCTATATACATATTTAAAGAACCGTCTTAGAACTGATATGTGCGTATGCATATAACTAAATAAGCGAATTCACATAAGAAGAACATTTTTGTGGCATGAATCATCACTACACTCCATATGATTATATGTAAAAAGTGTATGATTCATGCCACAAAAATGTTCTTCTTATGTGAATTTGACTATAGAATACTTGTTGTGTACTTTCGACTGGGGTCACAACAAATATGTTAACCGAATACAAAACAATGTTCGGTTGTTATTTACGCAAAACACAAAACTGTTTTAAAGATCGTCTGTACGCATATGTTATATCACAAATATGTGTGTGTGTGTGTGTTTGTGTTTGAGTCACGCAGATTCCCGCTTGTTTCTTATAACGCCATATATGGAGACGGACGGGCAGCTGTCGCAATATTTATGCGTGAAACCGTTTTATTTGTATTAGTAAATTATTTATGTATGTAGTATAAACAACATATGATATTATCATTTGGCTTACTTATATTTACAAAATGATATACGCAAATTAATCAATCAATATACATGGACATAATATTCAACAAATTGTCACTTGGACTACAAATTAGTCAGTCAATTTACAAATTACCATATCGTTTGGATAGCTCGGTGAATTTCACATGTATTGAGGTCGAAATTGAAAATCCAAAAGAAAAAAATAAACGTTGTACGTATATTTATCAAAAAATTAAAAACAGTACAAAACGACATTTACGTATTATGAAATCGATTGTAAAATTTTGAGATTGTTTTTTATGCGAAACTAATATTTTTTAAAGTTCAGTTAAACATTTTTAATACTTAACGAAATTGTTGTTGTTATCGCTAAGCCTATTTTAAACATTTAAAAAAAAATTACGTCATGCTATTTTCCAATATATGTCCTAATCTATTTCGTTTTTTGGATAACGGGAAATATGTGTGCGTATAATGAAATGTATTGCACAGACAGACACTTGAGTTTTCTAATAATAAAATATAAACTTGCAAAGTATCGTATATATAAGGATACATTTAGTAAATACTTGAAGTATCGCTTGTATTTTATTAAAACAAATATACTATTAAATAAACCATCACGATTTTATACAAAATTAGGTTTAAATTAGGTTGGCATTTGTTACTATAAAGGTGTAAACATTTCTAATGCAGTTTTAGCACTTTTACAATTTTGTTAAACGATTTATATAGGGTGGGCCACCTGTTGGCTTTTTTTTGAAATGCGTGCTATTTCAACAGTTTGCAACACTGTCGCGCTTGATATTGATAGATATGTAGTGTCAAACGTCCTTAAAGCGGAGGTTTGACACTATATATCTATCAATGTTGCAAACTGTCGAAATAAGACACTTCAGAAAGAAGCCAATAGATGGCCCACCTATATTTATAATTCTTATCAAAAGTGAATAAAACGATTAGATTTAGTCAGAAATTAATCATGAATATGTACTTGAAGTATGAATGTAATAAATAAATATAACTTTATACTTATTATTATACAGAAGGAAATTAATTTGATATAATATCTGGTAACTGGTAAAATATAGAATGAAGAAATCTTATAGAACCGATAGCATAATCGTGCGTTACCTCGACACAGAAAACCGGCGCAAAATATCGATAAAAAATGAACAGTTCTTCCACTAACACGTGGGCGCGTTTGGTACCGTTCACCACTAATTGTCATCTTATTGTTTGCGTTACTCCGTTTCCCCATACCTGTTCCATCGGAACAAACTAGTTAAACGTAGTTTCAACATTGCAGAGGCAAAGGGACGCTGATATCGACGCCTACTTGAAACAGCTGACGTAAATGAAATACCCATAAGTTCTATATGTATGTGTGTGTTTGTGTAATGTGCAAGTATTCACTTTCCCAACATTCACTATATGCCGGTGGTATTATAATGTGAGAGTGAGAAAGATAGCGAATGCTAATTTATGACTGTTTATGTGTTGCATGGAAAGAGACAGGAGAAGTTGGCACGCGTTCATGTTGCAACTGCTACGATGTGCATGTGCGGCTTTTTCTATTTGGTTCTGTATAGTGGACTGACTTGGCGATTTTGGATATTTTCGGAGCGAGGACATTTGCGTGGCCACTTTAGGTTGTTTTTTTTTCGTATTAGCGATTTTAGATTTTCTAATTTTGGTCTTATTTAAATGTGAATTTCAACCTAATTAAAACAAGTATGGTCTCTTTTACAAAACAAGAATTGACACGATATTTTAATTATTTAACTTTAGCACTTCGAGTATAAAATAGAGTAAGACATATGTTATCGTGTAGTGTGACGTCACTTGGCGTATTCTCTTCTTTGCATTGAGCACTTCATTTTGCCTTTACCATAGATAAGGTTCGTCTTTGTACGTTTTTTTTTTAAAAGCATGTGTTAGCCTTTTTAATTTGCGTAAATAAACTTATAATATACGTCACAAAATGGGCAATGAATTTCATTTTTAAACAAAATCTCAACAGATCACTGCTGCACTATCATGTTTACAGGAAGTTGCATTAAGTATTTACTATTTAGTCACAACAAATACCCAGTAGACTTTATAATAATATTTATTCTAAATTATAAATTTTAATAGATTACTAGTTGAAAAATACATTTTTTAAATTAATTAACGATGGACAAGGCAAAATGATCCGTTAAATCATATTTATAAGCGAATTTTTGTTTATTAATTAATGAAATTATAAAAATGACACATGTATTCATAGAAATAAAAATCGCTGTTACATCTAAACACATTTTGTTTCCATAGAAATCATTGGTGATTTAATGTGAAATTTCGTCATTTCAAATGGCGGAAATACTTTACAACAAATACGTTTATTGATAATATGGAACTGAATAATAAATAATTGGAAGTAGGGATTAAAGACTCAATAATTTCGTTCCTAAATAACTATAATTAAACATAATACTATAAGCCGTTTCATGATGATTATGCAGCATAGAGTCTTATGGGGAACAGTGTTGAAACATCTTGCCCATCTGATGTGTGAGTGGAACAAAGCCAGACATAGATATAGGAGTTCTAAGAGTGCGAGTGAAAAAGGCAAACCATTAAATATGTATGAAGGTTGACCGCACTATCGCAAGGGTTCTTACCGTCAGGGCATGGTCATTTATTAAAATTAAATAATGAATTAAGGAAATGAATCTTTAAATTAATTATAAATTTAGATACAAAATCAAGAATACTTCAAAAACGAATTTGAATCATAAAAATCGGAATATATTTAGCGGAAATAAAATGTTGAATGCATTTGAAACATATTAAATATGTTAAATATTTTCGCTAAATGTTATTCGATTTTATCGTTCAAATTTTGTTTTCAAGTATTTTTTAAATTTGAGTATGGATTTGTAAATATAATAACATAATAATAGATTTATTTAAATATTAGTTTTTTAATAAACTATCTGTCGCACAGGTATAAACCCTAAGATAAGATAAGATCGCATAGCCTGGAGAAAAGGTTCTGTACTGCAATCATAATGTGGTACAACCATGAGATATAATAGATATATCTGAATTAGTTGTAAGTGAAACAGTGGCAACATTGTACAAAAAACTCCATAACATTAACATTGCCTATATCCTCATGCTGCATAATCATCATGAAACGGCCTATAGTACATTTTTTTTCTAAAAAACCGAAAGAAATTTAATGATTTGAATGTTTAAATTTTCGTTACTTATTGGTGTAACTGGTAGAAAATTATAAGAAAATCCGGAACCGGCTTGGTATTATGTTTTAAACGTAGGAGTTGTTGTCACACAACTCATTGTATTTACGGATACTAAATTTGAACCAAGGTAAACTTGCGACCACCATGATTGATGAGTCAGTATCTTATATTAAAACTAAACTTTTATAGTTTTACAGAAATTATAAACTTGGATACTGAACACAAGAGAATTTTCTAAATTTAAAGAAATATTAAGTTAAAAACGGTTTTCTTGAAAAACTAAACAAGTTAGGGTACATTTTTAAAGGTAACAACCAGCATTTCTTTTTCACTGAATATATTATATTTCACTTGTCGATCAAATTAGCATTTCACCCATGGCTCCATTCATAATCTGTTTGCGACATAGACAAAAAAAGATATGTAATATTCATCACAGTGGGAGACCGTGCTATATTATGGAACTGGAATAGTAGAAAGAATGAATAGTTATTATGTATCTGTAATAAATGGTAAGGACGCGCGTACATTTCGTAACTGTTCAATCATACATATATAGTTGTTTCTGTTGCTCCTTTGACCTTCACGTCATTTATCTCCCTCTATTCTATTCGGTACTTATTATAGACCTAAATCCAGATGGTCTAGTTTTAATTCTGATTTTTTTTCAAACTATTAGATAATTAATCTTCCGATAGGAACGAAATTATGACATTCGTTAAACTGTTTTAAATATTCGTTTAATTTCTTCATCCAGCGTTTCGATTCTTATTACCGAAATATATTTTACCGTTACGGAGCAAGATAAAATATATATTTAATTGAATATAGCTTTAGTGTAGCAGGAAATTTCATGTTGTTAAGTTTTTAGCAGTTTTTTTAGTTACAAAATGACGTAAGCTAGTTATCTAAACTATATTTATGTTTTAGATCGTTATTAGTTAAATAAAACCATATTGTTATACAGGCTACTCGGAATAGTGTGTTTTCTTCTGCGCATATTACGGTTCAAGCTATTCCGAGTAGCCTATACATTATTAGTCTTCTAAGTAATATAATTTAACGGATTAAAATGTTATTATGGAATAAATGTAGCACTCTTAAAGGAATGAGTGTCTATGAAAATGAAGGCAATTCCGAATTATAATGTCAATCACCTTAATCCATTATATTTAGCGAGGTGTACAACTAAATTTAGACATTGAATTAATACGGTGTGTGTAGTGTGCCAGTATCTCAAGTACATTTCTGGCATTGCTAACTTAGAACTATATTAGTACAGCATTTGCAGCCGCACAAAATAAAAGAAGAAAAATGTTCGAGTATTTACAGACGAAATGCTACATCGAGCATTGGTTCAACGTGTCATGGTCACTGCACATGTACGACTCTTATTGTTCCAACCACATTGCATTTTCTATAATGGAAATGGTTGTTTAAAGTTAATAGAACGAACGTTGTATTCATAAATACTTCATTTATTATTGCCTGTGCCTATCTGTATTTGTAATAAACTAAATTAGTTGAAGTTATTTGCACCTTGTATTCGTTTGCGTTATTATTACTGCGAGCTAAAAATCGACTGAATAGACATATGGTGCAGGAGGGAGATTATAACTCTAATAAGACATATTTAAAATCTAGTTCAAAATGTTTAAACTGAATAAATATTAAACTCAGGCCTTTTTAAGTCAACTGATGCATTATATATTATTAATAATAGCACAATATATTAATGTAAGTTCATGAATGATTTCAATTTCTTAAAACACTAAATAGGATAGTTTATAAAAAGTTGAAGCCGGAAACGATTGCACCAATCTGGCATATGGTATGATATCAAATGCACCAAACATTAAGTAATTTATGATATTTACCAACTGTCTTTCTTTCCACTGCCGCCAAATTTGGAGCGTATACGCTAATGGAATCAAATATTCAAAATACTTTTAATAAAAAAAAACATTTTTTTAATGAAAATATTTATAGAATCTACATATAGGAAATTGTAGCTTTTGTCGATTATATTAAAATTACAAATCAGATCTAGAGTAGCTTGATTAAAAAACGCTTTAGATGAAATTCATAAATATTTTGAAAAATAACATTTCCGGTATAGTTATAATCTAAAACTTAGTAGACCTCGGTTTTTACGAGAATTATATGTAGGTATAGATAAAGTATAGATATGTATAATTTTATGAGTGCAGTGTAAACGAAAACAAATTTATTTTCGAACATTTCAAAAAACATCTAAATGATGGATGAGTTAATAAATATTTCCTTATCACATTTTGCGGCAATTCTATAAAGTAACCTATCACAGATCATTGAAAGCTTTTGATCTCTTAATAGTATTATTTAAACAGCAATTATTTAGGAATAATTTATTGATTTTAAATTTAATTAATACAGTTTTAATTACAAAGAACCAAACGAACTTCGCCAGTTGTTTAATATATATTCTTTTATAATAGTAGTACCCAACTAACGTCATTTATGTTTATAGAATATGAGATCAGATATTTGTTTAGATTTTTTTGGCTAAACTATACATATTTTGACTAATGACGTCACGCGTATTCTATAGTTTGAATAAACCAAACAAACAGCTCATATTAAATTAAAGCGTGGCAATTGGCAAAGCATTTGAATTATTACTCGTTTCATTTTCTTTCATTCAACACGAAATAATCAATGACTTAAAAGTGATTAAATATAAATCAGAAATGTCAGCAAACATGTTATTTGGATCATTTTGCAATTTATGCATTGTTCAATCGAAAAGTGTTTGCACTAATGAAACAAGCGTTTTTTTTTTTTTGTTAAATTTGCTTTTACTCATGCAATGGTCATATAATATTATTATTGCTGTAAATGCAATTTTTCATTACATAAAACTATATGTAAAAGCATAACGAAAGTTTTTCTGATATGTTTGTTCGTTATAACCGTTAAATGTGGAGTCAAATTTAGAATTGATAAATATGTATACCTAATATAAATCGAAACATATATAGAATTACAATTTAAAAAAAAATTCAATCAAACATTTAACAACAATATAAAGGGGTTTCTCCCACTCCATTTAATGGGATAATTGTTTATCAGACGTAGTTTATTCTATGAAATATCTTTTAGCAAGAATTGGCGACGTCTTATGCACTTAAAATTCCGAACATGTCTTCGAAATTAACACGTCCAGAGCCGGAGACAAGTTTAGGAGTACAGCAAATAAATATAAATAACTTAAAAGAGACGATGGCAATCTAAACAAAATATACGTACTACGTATAAGAAAGTCCAGTGCAATACACTGCAGATGTTTTAATAAAAATACAAGGCTGTAATTTTTTAAGGAATTTTAAATACTATACTAACTTATTAAAATATTTTAGTAACTCTCTGTGCTTTTTTTAAATAACAATATTAATGACTTCCTTTGCTTAAATTAACGAAATTACAACAAAAGAAATGGAAAACCTAATAACTCTAATATAAATCTAATATTAACTTTTTTTTTTTTTTTAGACATTGATATTAACTAATCTCACAAATAGTATTAATTTAAGAAAATTATACTTAAGGTAGGTTAGGATAAATTATAAAACCGTAATAAATATATTCAAATAAACAATTATATAAATATATATATATATATATATATATATATATATATATATATATATATATATATATATATATATATATATATATATGAGTGTATAAGAAATGTGAGAAAACGTATTAGTTGGGAATGTGTTAATAACAGGTTTGGTTATCAATATCATATAATATATGTAGGTACTTATATATTCTTTTTGAGATACCTGTACATGTATTGTACATATGCACTGTTCTACAGTGGATTATGTTACCTTCGACATTCGACTGTATTGTCATATACATATAGAAATAGAAGTAACACACACACGTACACACGTACGTGAATTGTTTTTGAATACTGTCGCCGCAATCTCAATGACTAACCAAAAATTTGCACTGTTCTTTCCTTACAGCACACTATTCAAATATTTCATTGTTTGTCAAAGAGAAATAAATATTATAATTAAAAAAAAAAACCCCCAAGAAGTTATTCTATATACATACACCAGATTCATACTTTTGTTATGGATAAAACAACATTGTTTTTTACTATTATTATAGCACAAGAATTAATTTTAAAATGTTTACATTACATATTTAGTTAATTTTGAAATTTCTAACATGATTTTTAATTTTTGGATGCTTTATCATTGTTACCAATAGACCTTATACGTGCCCCGTGTTACTCTGTATCATTTTCAAATTTTCTAATAAAATAATAATCATTAGCATAACTCACAGACCAAAAAAATTCTATTATTAAAATTTCTCAATAATATACTAGCATTGTCATGAATTTGACCCAGAAAACCTCACAGGGATGATTTCGTCACGAACCCAAAGCGTGACAATTTAAAAAAATATATATATATATCTTCGAAACTACACGGTTAAAAATATCAAACTTTCGTCAAAAAAGTTTTTAGATACATGTCGACATAAAAATAATTTACTTTGGTAATGTAAGATGTGTGACACATCTTACATCATGTGTCCGCAACTTTTACTTAACCGTTATTAATTCATTATTAGTTTAATTGTGTTAACCTAGAGCCATGATTAACGAGTATAGATTAGTGTAGTCATTTTGATTTACTTACATGCGCCAGTGAGTATACTCATTGCACACGCTAATCATTGTAGAATTAGATTATTATTATTGTATGCGCCCGCTATAGGGAAGATTCCCTATTCAGCGTGTTGTGACTACCCTGACCGAACCCTGTATTTGTCTATAGGGTATGGAATCCTGCAATTATCGAATCTTAATGTGTGTGTGTGTTTCCTAGACAGGGGAGAACCTAACGAAACCCTTTTACTGAAGTAAATTTACACAAGTGAAAACCCTATTTGACCTAGGCGGGATTCGAACTCGGTAAACTTCATAGTTCACTTATAGTGAGGTAGAAGCGTTAGCCACTAGACCACGGACGCTCCCTAAACATTTGTTCGTAGTTACACTTGTTACTGTCCATATTCTTTTATTTATATGACAATGAAACTAATGGGCAGTGGTAAAAGTTGATGACTAATTTATTAGTCAGTAATCAGTATAAAATGAGAGTACTCCTATGCATGTATGCATTGAGTAAGGGCGTGTTTGTGTGAGCCGTGACGGTGTCGCACATGGCAATGACCCGGCGACACATAGCCCAGTCGGGCAACATTCCTCCCAGTCAGAGGCAGGCACGGCACACTCACCACGTGAAAATGAAATGTCGCCGTCGCCTGCTCTGCCCCTGAACCCCTTAAGCCTGTCTGCATAGTGCATAGGCATACAGGATTCGGGTCGGTATCGCGCTCAGCGGGGCTACTCGCCAAATCAGCGCCAGACAATAACAACTGTAGTGTGTTGAAATCAAATCTCACTACTTTTTGCATGTTAACTACATATACATACATACATAATTGATTAATTGAAAAGCTAGGCTGAACCAAAACGAGTCTCAGTTGAAAGAAAATTATATTTATTCAATTTAACAGTTAAATAAGCAAAAAAGAACTGAGCGCTGTTTACATCTCAGTCCATTGATTTTTTTATTCGTCTAGAGATACCAAAAACATTACGTTTCGAGCATTCTTGAATCGATTATTCTCAAGACTATTTTATATAATTAATGGCGTCTGTGCGTCTAGTCTGCGTACTCAAACACAACAAAAATGAATTAAACGTTTTGGAAATTGTTAGATAAATACAGTATATTCAGTCTTAAAGCCGCATTATTTAGTAGTGTCATTGCTACTTAATATTCAATAGTAATATGTAGAAACACATAAAATATCTATGACATATTATTTCATTACTTAAACCACATTGAAATGCGGTTTTAAGAAAGAACATCCTGTAAGGCGATAATACACAGAACAAAAAACATTGCAACATTTAACTAACGAACCTAACTCTTAGTATTAATGATTAATTTTAGCGTTTAATAAGCCCAAAAAAATAAACAAAAATGTGTCAGAGCCGTAATTTAGCTTTAAAGAATATTCCAATATTTTTTAGCGTTCTAGAAAGGTTTAAACATATTTATTTAATAAAATATAACTGACAAAGATATTTTTGAGACAATCTTTAAAAAATGGTGCCGAATGAATAGACGAAAAGAATAAACGAAGTACAACAAAATAACTTTGCCATTATAAGAACTCCTGAAATGTTCAGATAACCCAGCTTTAAAAAATTATATGTGCTAACTTAACCAGGCTTTCGCTCTCTGGTGATTAACATCGCTAAGCTAAAACCATTCAATATTAAACCGTGACGACATCGAAAACGAAAACATAAAACTAAAAACCACTCCTATCGGCGCGTTTGTCATATTCACGTGATGCATAAACTACCTGTGTATTGTATATTCCCCCAATAAGTCATCAGGAGTGAGACGATGGATTCTTTACTGGTGAATCACACAAAGATAACTTTTTATCCTGTTTGTTTACCTTTGGTAACTCAAACAGCTAAAGTAAATTCCAAAAATGTGTTTAACGATTTCTGTAGAACTGTATATATTATAAATATGTAATCATTTTGTCAACCATTTTGCGATAAGACATTTAGTCATTTGACCACCAAATCATAAATAGACATTTTTATGGTTTTTATTATTCAACCACTAGCAGGAAAAATAGTAATTATGTCATTCGAGGAATTTTTTAAATAAAGTAGCGTTAGTTTAGTATTGAGATCATACAGGGTCAAGAGTTTTAAAATATCATTCACATTTAGTGAATTAACATTTTACTGAAGTCAAAACGGAACTCAAATTCCGCTTCATTTGAAAATAAAATTTATTTCGCAATATTTTCATTAATGAACAGAAATAAACGTTTTAATTCATTTTGTGAATCGATTTTGATTCAAAATAGAAACTAAAGCGTCAGATTTATTTATATAAAATTCAGAAGTCGAATAAGTGTGACATGTGATTTGACTTAAGTGTTGATTGATCTAATATAAAATTATTTGGATTTCTAATTCGTTAGGAAGACAATATTTAGACATGTAGTTATGACAAGGTCATGCTGACCTCTTGGTCTAATGATCAGAGAGTAATAAGTATCGCGTTTGAAATTCACTTGTCATTTATATAAAATTTCATAATTTGCAAAGTGCAAAACTTATTAAATAATACATCGACATTTTGTTTAATCTTGTCAACATATTTAATTTGTGGTCATATCTTTCGTTTATAATCAAGAAAATCTATAAGTAATATTTATGTTAGGAGTTAAATACGTTTTTATTTTAATTGGGTCGATTATGACTAAATCAGTAATAATTACTTTTTTACGCGACCTTAAACCTGCATAGCAAAATCAAGGTTCTTAAAAATAAAGACACAAAACACGAATGACGAAAGTTTTAAAAGAAATGTAACTACGCGAATATGTATATTTCCAGATAACTTTATTTCCAACCTCAACTGTGTAAATTCTATAATAACCGCCTTTCTATTATTATAAAATAATTAATAATATACGATAACACCCAAGTTAATGGTATAAGTCATGGTTCTTTGTTTTTATATTAAAAACAATTTACGAAATTAATTATAGGACATAAAACTGTGTTTAGTAATAGCACAACTAATAGACAATTGAAGTCCAGGCTCAAGAGATATTTTTGTTTTAATCAAATTAATATTTTTCTTTTCGCGATATTCTATATGCATACTTGTGTTATCGATATTCCTCGATCTCGTCTTAGCCGGACAACAAGGGCGGGGTTTACATAAATATTAACACAAAGCAAGTTGTTAACAGTCTGCAGACTGTTATAAAATAAAGGTAGATGGGTAGGTAAACAGGTGATCAAATAAATTCAAAGAATTTCTATTATATACATATCTAAGTCTAGAATGGGAGTAAATTTCTTCGCAATTAGTGTAAAATCGAGTTTTTTTCCACTAAGCATGTTAAAACTGTTATAAAATAAGTAAACAGGTGATCAAATAAATTTCAAAACATAAAATGTTGCTTAATCTCATGAAAATGCATGGTAGTTCCCCCCCCCCCCCCCATAAAGTACCAAGTATTTTATTTTAAAATTTAATATTTAAATAGTCATATATTTCACTTACATAGATGAGTCCGGAATAATACCGATCCTTCAAGTTGTGTAAGACCGAGGCCTCATTTAAACAGGTGAGTTCAGCCATATCTTCGACTTTATCAAATTTCGGCGGATTCATCTTCTGGATGTCATCGCGAACAACCAATATTCGCTTGCCGGTCTCCTGAAGTTCGACTTCCACCTCATCACCACGTTCGCCTTTGATACCGGCCGCCACGAACCCTTGGTTCTCGTGCGGCACCCAAACCAGACGTTTTTGCGTCCATTCGGCTTGTGTTGCGGGGTCATTGAAGTTATTCCTATCCACAGACAAATATTTGAGCTCTGGATCATAGCGATCCCGCAGCTCCGTGTCCGCCATCGTTACTTGGTTGTCTCTATCTGTGTACAAAGCGTTTTAGGTACACTTAGCACAATTCGCACAGTACTTTTTGTCGCCCCCGATTCCGTTATCAGTCACACACCGAATACGTAGTTAAAAACACGCAAACACATATGTTAAGCTCTTATAAATACACTATATTACACGCACAAATACTAAAAAATGTCCTGATATCAACCGGTTAACGTTAAAGGCGTGAATGACAGCTTAGGTTCGCTGGAGAGGACGACATTACTTTAACGGACGCCGAACCACACCGAACGCTTACGAGTCAATATTTGAATCAGGCCGCCAACTGGAATCTCTACTTTTGCCATACATGATTTTACACTTTTAAACAACCTTTTACTATAAACATTCATATTACTAAACACCTGATGCGGTCTTATACAATTTAAAATATTTCTATACATGTTTAAGTCATAAATGTACGCTTTAAGTTCTTTGTTTTGTATTACATCGGTTATATAGCAAAATGATGTCATCTTTTTTACTGGTACCGGTGTCCGCAAACATTTTTTTGTTGAGTTCAGATTTTACTAATAATTACTCATCAAATTATAATGCAAACTCTAATAAAACGAAGCTTAAATTCTTATTAGTAATTCGTATTCAAATTATATTAAAGTAATTTAATAAACAATAAAAAACATAAATTTAAAATATATTTATATGAATATAAGACACATATAACTTAACGACTTAAATAGGGTAGCTTGCTACCTGATTTAATGAGAAACATGTTGCTTTGTATGCACTTTAAATATATGAAAATAATCTGCATATGCAAGTCCTTAAGTTTAATATGACTCATCTATACCATATTCTTTTAAAATAAAACAGCCTTTATTTATATGTACACTTATAAACATATTTTGTAAAAAAGATGAATAATTTCATAAAGTAGAACATATATGACTCAAATAACCTCCATTTATTTAATTGATAAACAAGACATGCTTTCTCTGCATTACAATGATTCTATATATGGAATATTTTTGAAAAGTTGTTGCCTCTCATTGCAACATTATATTAAATTACATCCAAACATATGGCAGAACATTTTTTTGCTGTTTCACTTGAAACAGAATTTTATTAAATTAATTTCAAAACATATTTGGTATTACTAGTGTAATATCGTAATCGGTAAATCAAATATGGATTCATCTTGACAGGACGCCGGTAACAAGCCACATAAACTACACACGGATGTGGCAAACTTGTATAGCAGAAATAGTTATCAAGACGGTGAACCGGTGAAATCATTCATACTAGAGTTAGTTTTTTTCCTCATTTTAACGATATGTGTAGAAACTTACCGATTTATTTGCACATAGCAACCTAGGACATTTGCACCAAGTTTACTTTCATTCTTTTTGAGTTTCACACAGTTCTTCATTTTACGATAATTTTGAGAATTGACAGTACCTAGTAACAATATCGAAACGAAAGTCAAAATTTGACATTTAAAAATAATATATATTACAGAAATTCAATTAGATATTGTTCATATTAACTGTAAGACATATTGTAAGTTCTATTACTAGGTAATATATTTAGTTGAAATGAACGATATCCTCTATTTTGAATCAAAATTTATTACGAGTAGAAAGCTGAACAATAAATAGTCAAAAACATTCATTGGTTTTGTAAAATTTTAGTTCAAATTATAAAATATGCAACGTGACGTCATTGATAGCAGTGCGCTATCAAAAATACACAAACTACTATGAATAAAAAGCATTTTCATAAAAATTATAAAAAGCTTTTAAATAAAAACTACCTACAGATTTCTAAAAAACAATAGGTATTATTTATCAGAATAGTTGATGTTTTTTTCCCCAATAATGTAGCAAGTTCGAATTTATTAAGGACAAATATAATTCTGATAGTTTAGATTAGATCCTGAAAATAAACTTGTTAAGTTAAGTAGAACTTTATCGTATCACATAAGCTTAAAATAAATAAATTGTACTAATCACTAAAAATAATCAATTTTAATGTATGATATATTCGTTTATAAATACTATTTATTTAAAAATTTACATCGATAACAAAATTAAAAACAATTTTAAATAATCAACAGATTAAATAAATTTTGCCACTACACAGTTTCAATAAAACCTTTTTTCCTAGGCGCTTTTTTATCCAAGTGCTGTTGTTCAGACGCAATAAACGAAGTTTCTTCCGATTTAGTCCCCGGCAAAGTAACCGCAGTCGCGGTATCATTAACCGTAGCCAAAACAGCCGGAACTTCTTGTTGTTCCAACCTAGATGTTTGTGGACGAGGTAATATCGATATTTTCGGGCTCTCTGCTGCGGATTTCTGTGTTTTTTTGATTAATTCCAACGGAATTTCTTCCGATCGCGGCCGGGGCATGCGCGGACTGCCATCTCGTGATCGGTTCTTCGAACTATCACGAGATTTAGTGGCGCCATTTTTATCTCGCCGATTTGGACTGTCGTAGCGTAAACGAGATGTGCCCGGTAAGATATCGGTAGGCGCACTTTCTCGGCGTGGGGTTGCGAATCCGGGCCCGCGACCTGTGTGGAATAGAGGACGATTTTCGCGGGATCCTCTGCCCATCATATTACGTGCAGCGTACATGCTACCGCCCACATATGCGGGGGATGGTGGTCCGGCTTGACCGGGGATATCTAACAGTCGGGCTATGTGCTGCATTTTTTTCTGGCGCGCTTTGATTCGCCCCTAAAATAGAAAATGTTACTGTCAACATTAGAGAGATATGCACTAATGCCAATCAACAAATTACTTTATGAATTTCATTGAACGATGAAATACTAATTTCTTGAAATAGTAAATTCAAAAACAAATATACAAGTTTATATATATATATATATATATATATATATATATATATATATATATATATATACATATATACAAGTATATATATATATATATATATATATATATATATATATATATATATATATATATATATATATATATATATATATACGAATTGATAACGTGTGTTCTTATCATCGATTACTTATGTAAAAAAAAATTCAAGATACCATTAAACTGTTTGCCCATCATAGGGTCTCTATATGTTGTTGATAAGGAATATCATAAAGTAACCATATTATACTATTGAACTTTGAAGGAATTGGTGAAAAAGCGCGATTAAATATCAATTCAAGTAAAAATAAGTTGGGATGAATCAAGTACTTGTTCTTGTAATCATTGGATATTTCTATATAATGCTTATTTTAGATAATAATCAATCTAATAGCATAGCGTTGCAAACAGAGATAATTTGATAATCTATTCTCACAAAGAATCTAAGGTTGTTTAAACACAATGAATTGATATTTTTGAAATTAGTATCTTCTTATATACATATATATGTTCATAATTGCTAAAATATATTTTAGTTGTTACATTTAACAAAGTGAATTTATGGATCAAGCTTAGCCTCCCTACTTTAATTACATTACAAAATATTTTACACTAATTTCGTAGGTCATATACACCCATTTCCCTCTCCCGAAAAACTTACCGTACGTCATAGTATATTAAAGTAATTATTAACAACACTACCATTGAAACTATGAAGTACCCATTCCTCAGTTTCCAAGCACTTTAAATTTGAAAGTAGTTTAGCAAGTTTAAATAAGGATAATGATTAACGGTGCCCCAAATTCCTCTTTTAACGAACGGTATTCGTAAAATTAAAGTCCGATAAAGCCAGTAGCGTACGCAGGATGCTGTCAAGGCGTGAGATGTTCTTATAAAAAAGTAAAAAGTGGATATATGTATAATTAAGAAATAGTTTATATCTATAAGGATTGGGGGCACACAACTGCTTTATGCGTACACCACTGTATATAACATATTCTATAATATTGTGGTAGGACGTCACGAAATAGTACTTCTAATTAAAATGAAATAAGACACATGCAAATAAAAAAATAATTACTTTGTTTAATTTACTTGTAAATAGACCACACCAGAAACAATAAAACAAACTATAATCAAACTTAATAAATAATTTATTTAAAATCTATAATAATAAATAAATAAAAGTCAAGAACCAATAAAATGAATAAATCAGACCTTGGTCAATCGTTGTTTAGCTGCCATACATCTAATATGATCATCAAAAATGAATTTGGCTGAAAGTAGTGGCACTCGATTCGTGTTACTAGCAGAGAGCGGCCGATGTATCGTAATATGCAAACACCGCGAATCATCCTTGTCCCCAACAACTTCAATATCCTGTAAGAAGCCGACCAGTTTGACGACGCCCCAACCGAGTTTCTTCGTGTCCGGTTCAACGAGAATCAGCTGCAACACGTCGATCACTAAAAACCTACGGATTTTTTGGCCATCCTTCCAAACAACAACGCACGATATTAAATCGCTGTTGTCTGCAACAGAAACAAATAAACATTACTGCTATTACAGGGTCGGTATAAAAACACACACAACGAGATATACTCAGATCCAAAACGGTGTCCACTTGAATGCACGCCTGTGGATTGGTCAGCGGTAGTTGTGTTTCTGATTCGCTGGTCAACGACATATAGGTGTCGCGGACAAGGAAATATACACGGATTGCACGTCGAGCTCGCTCCACCTTAGAAAAAAAATGTTAGTTTCTTCGTTTTTTAATGATTATAACAAAATATCGCAATACATATGTATGTACTCACTTCTCCACATGGTAATCTTTTCGTGAAAGCAATACCAGTCATGGGCGTTCCCGTTGGCGGTAAAAGAATCGCAGAGTCCATACACAACCATTCCACATTTAAAGGACCTTTCATCATATCACAGTATCTATACGATAAAACACGAAAAATAAACAATTTATTAGTTATTAATCATTGTTGTCCGGTTCTGTTGACATGTTTTAACACTGCTGTGTTTTTTTAAATCATATAAATATGATTATAAATAGAAAAGAAGCTTTATGCTATTTTAACAGATAATAATTAGAATTGCGACCTGCAACGCTTATAAACAAATTTACGGACAATCTATAAGCTTCAGGTTAAAATTTAACTCCAATTTTTATAGATTTATGTGACCATTTCTCAGATAATATTGAGTTTTAACGAAAAGCTTATAGAATACATTTGTGCAAAAGTGCATTTTGAAAGGTGAGTTGCTTAAAAAATGAAACCATTTAACATATCAAACTTAAAACAAATAACCGTCAACAAAATAAAAAAACCCCAGCTAGATACATGACAATCAGAAGCGAACCTTAACTGAAATAGATCATACTCATGTTCAAACATATCGAGGAATATTTCTTCACTTTTGTAAAAATTCCTCACTAGTGCAGTGCTCTGAGTTCGAGCCGTGTCTATACCGGTTTTATGGATATCCGAAAGTTTATTTTTGCCACTATACATGACCAATTGCAAGAGTAATTTCAGACATAGTTCAAGCGTTACTAGACGTACGCGACAAGCTGGCTGACATGACATGTTTATTATTTGCAGTATTTTGTCAACTAATGTTGTATTGTACTTTAAATCGTTGGTACTAGTGAGAACTTCAGGTGTTAATACTCGTTCTAACAATTCTGTTGGGATACCTATAATAGAATATTTATTTTCATCTTTTGGTGCAAATATCTTGCGTTAGTTTATAGAACTACTAATTTTGAGATACTTATTTGATCAACAAGGTAAAAATAATGTTACATTGAGCAGAAATCGCATTACAAATAAATAGACTTTCTTTGTTCAATTTTTTTTTTTTAATAATATTAACAACGATTGAAAAGAATGACGTCACTGCTGTAGTTTCCTTAAGAATAATTGCTATAGTCCAGATACGCAACAACCTTACGTCATTTTGTAACTAAAACCTGCTAAAAACTTAACAACATGAAATTTCCTGCTGGCTTAAAAAACTATTGAAAATAAAATGAAAAGTACTTATCAACAATTAGTTAAAATAAAATAAACTGTCGTAGAATATCAATTTCATTTCAAAAATTATTATTTTGTCCAGTTTCACGACCTAATATAGAAGATTAACATTTTTTAAAACTTATAAGTTGGTAATTTTGACACATTTGCTACTTCTACATATGTACATATACTTTTATACCGTTGTTTATTTCCTTTGACATTTGTTATTTTGTTGTAGTTAAGTTATTCGGCTATTCAAAACCAAACCTACAAATGAATTGTAAACTTAGTTTATTGTCAAGTTTCTAAAAAACATATTTTAGATTTGAAATGTTCGATTCTATAGTAGTGTAAACGTACAATTCCAATCTAGTCACTTTTGATTGTGATGTAAGGTTGTTGCTTGCGTACCCGAACTATAATAAATAAATATATTTAACATACCTTTGTTATTTCCCAACGCATACAATAAACTCAACGAAAACAACGCCGTATAATCATTCTCAGTACAATCTAACGCCTTCAGCACAGCTTCAAAAAACGGCGAAACAGATCCATTTTCTGTAGGTGTAGTCACCCTCAATTTCTCTTCATCCGTCGCATTTTTCTGTTCCACCACCTCACCGCCCACATCTCCTACCCCATTCACACATTCAACCCCATCTTCCCTGTTGCCTTCAACTGCATGCGTCAACTGTCCCACATTTTCAAGCGTACCGCGACTTTTAATCAACTCTTCAACAATATCAATTGTATTCACCAAGAAATTTTGTCGATTTTCTCGAAAAATCGATCGATCCGCTCGCAGAATGATCCACGCCAACGTTCGTACAAGTGGGGCGTGAGTTATAATCAAAAATACTTGGGAGAGCAGGAATAAAGCGACGACTGACGATACGCGGCCAGTGTATGTGTCTAAGGATATATCTGGATGATCATGGAAGTGATTTGTGGCGTCTGAGGTTGCTTCGGATGCATGTGAAAGTTGGATAGTTGCTTGTAAGTTCGCAATGTGTTCGTCGTCGACGCGTGTACCGTTTAGTGAGTATATGTATAATGGTATTAATAGTTTGTGGAGTAGATGCTCGGTTAGGACGCGGTTTAAATCGGTTATATTCAAGCAGAGGATGTCGTTGATGTAGTGTAAATGATCCAAATGTTCTGCTACTAAATCCGAGAGGCGATTATGGGATTGATGGCTGTAATTAAATTATATTACTGGAGTTTTAATCTAAGGAAATATATAAAATAACTTACTCGGCATCATTGCGAACGCAGGAATCAAGTTCTAATATATGTTTTGAAATGAACCAAACAATATTAGAGAAATATGGCGCGGCAGTTCGATCACGAATAAACGTTAGCATGCTAGTGTCCTCTACGCGGTAGACATTTAAAGTTAAGGTTCGCACAGCGATTCTAACCATTGTTTCTGGATGATTGAAGAACTTTATTGCTTCCGTATACAATGGGAAGTCATTTGTATGCTACGAATGATTAAATAGAGTTAGAAAACGAGTCGGATTTTGTTTTTGGGCATATGTGTTACCTCGTTGTAGAAAAAGTGTATTGTATGCGCGTTCAGTTTCAAGCTCAGCGTTTTTAGGAATGATATATAATAGGCCATTACTTCTTCGTCAGAGAAGTCAAATTTATGTACAATTATTGAGTTTACGTGATTGTTTGATAACAAATAATCTAGAAATTACTCATATTTCATTTTAAATTTATATAACAGATATAAAATTTCTATGTAATTGCATTGTTTTTGAAAACAATGTAAGTCTATATTATATATATATATATATATATATATATATATATATATATATATATATATATATATATATATGTATATACATATATATATATATATATATATATATATATATATATATATATATATATATACATACATATATATATATAGACTAATGCGAGTAAAAAGCCAACATAACATATTTACAATAATCTACACTCGTAAACCATTGCTAGGTTTACATAATTATACGAATAACACTCGTAATAATAACTTGGTTAAACTGAGACATAAAACATTCAAAATTGTATATTCTTTTCAAAGATATAAAGCTTAAAGCACTTCTAGAATAATACAGAATAGCACCATTAGTATTTACTATGTAATCGTAGTATGTTTATCTTATTCTACTATGAATAGCGCCAAGAAGTAACGAAGATACTATGCAAACACGTGTGGAGATTACTAGTGCAAAATATACGAAAGCGTAAATTAATTAATGTAGTGAAAGTGTAATTAACAAGTTTACACTTGAAAACTTTCGTATAAAATTAGAAGAATGAGATTTAATCATAATTAAAACGGATATTATGTAAGAAGCATGCATCCTGTAGTTTTAATTTTAATATATTACAAATCTAAGGAGTTCATATCTGATAGGTTGAATATTAAGTTGATAATCGAGGTTGACTTAAACTGCTTTTTGCGAAACTCTGGTTTGAAGACGTTTTATATCATTTAAAATAGATTGCGAACGTATTCAATAAAGAAATATTTGGCGGTTAAAGGAAAATTACGCGATTTTTTGATGATTCAAACAAACTTATTTTAGTGGAGCAATTAATGACGTCAACAACGATTTTAGTTTAAAACCAATTCATACAGAGAAAACAATATATCGACAAAAAATAGCATTCGTTTAATAAGCTCAATAAGCACATTATGACATGCTCAAACATGTACACATAAAATATTTGATCTAAGTAAATTTTGAGACGTAAGCGCAAAAATAAGCTGTTTTTTAAATAATAAATTACCGGTAATTTAAGAATGTTAGTAGATTAAATTAATATTTAACTTAACGGTTGGGATTTCCGAAGTATAAAATAAATAACTTACATAAAGATGTTTCATTGCGAATATTTTCAAATAAAATATTGAGCGTTTGCAATAACTGCACACATACATAACTTGAACCGCCACTTCGTTGTCTCATGATCCTCAGAAAAAACGAGAGCATATTTTTCTCAAGGAAAAAACTACAAAATAGATAAATAATCACATCGAATTCATGAATACACATCAAAGTTACTTACTCAAACACTGACGAATCATTCTGATCACCCCAAATCAAAATCTCTGCAATGCAACGAAGCGATTCAACCAAAAGCCCTCGATTATGCTCCGAGACCGTCTGATTCCGTGCCAGAACATTATATAAATATTTTAAATGTTCTAGCGAATGCGGATTCTTTGGACGGCCCCAACCACCCCCAAACCAACTTCTACTTCGAAACATTTTCATTTAAAAAAGTTAAATGTCACGAGAAGTTCAGAGGATTTATCATAATTCGATAAACTAATCACGCCCGTTGCCGTGTCGTTAACCATAAAATAATCTGATTTGTTCAAAACATAAAAAAAAACTTGTAGTACTAGCTCATATTAAAACAATTTATTATATTTTATCACTAACACAAACCATGAAAACGATATCAAAGTTAAAAGAAATGTTTTCTTTTTGTCTAAACGTCACTTGTCAGAAAAGCTTGCACTTTAACCAACTGTACGATAAAGATGGTACCAATGGAATTTCAGATGATACATTTCGAATTTATAAAAATAAGCAGTCAATTATTTGGTTCTGAGCAAATTCGCATAGAAGAGATTAAATAAATACATATTAATTATAAACAAACACATTACACTATAAATTTTGAGATAATACATAATTTTGTTTCGTATGTTTATTATCTGTTTATGTTGCCAACTACTAAATATCAAAAAATTAATTTAAATGTATTTTAATCTTATTAAATATTTGTAGGAGATTACAAAAATTTTGTTTATATTTTCATGTTTCAAACCATAACACAGTGACAATAATCTTAATAATCATAAATTTTATGTGGTAAATTTCAATTTAATTTTGAAAATGTGTTAATCGGTTATGGTGTTCGATGTTTGCGAATCAGTTTTGATTGGCAACACTGGCAAACCTTTCCCATGACTTAACAATAATAAATAAATCGAACGCAGGATGACTTGCAATTTTAAAATAAACGAATGTAAAGCATAAGCTACCAAAACAAAAACAGTTCTTTTAAAAAAATGCCACACGATTCCCGAAAACGCGATCACAAAAATTTGGTAAGCGAATTTTGAAGTTACCAACTATGAAAACAAAAATAAACTTATGTAAATTTTGTTACAGCCACCTCTGTCGCCTGGACCTGTTTTGGATATCTCCGATGACGAACTCGTTTCAATTTCAGTTCGAGATTTAAATCGGCAGCTTAAATTAAGAGGATTATCCCGAGATGAGATCGTGCGGATGAAACAACGGAGACGCACATTAAAGAATCGAGGATACGCTGCTTCGTGCCGGATAAAACGGATTGAACAAAAAGATGAATTAGAAACAGAAAAGACGCTGGAATGGCGGGATTTAGAAGCGATGTCAGACGATAACAACTCAATGAGAGATGAGTGTTCAGCTTTGCGGAGTAAATATGATGCTTTAAAAAAATTTGCGGTTGCAGAAAATATTCCATTACCTCCAGATTTGGAGTCAATTTAAATGTTTAGTTAAGTGTATGAACAGTTCGAACCTCAGTTGTGATACAAAAAATTGGGGAACATTGGCCAGTGTTGCCAATCTAGGAATACAATTATGAGTTAAGAAATCTATGTAATAAAATGTTTTATTAGTAAAAAACCGTATTATAATATATTTAGTTTTGTACAAGCATTTGTATGAGTTTAGAAACTAATTTAATATTAATACTATTTCCCAATAACCTATATTTTTGATTTTTCGTCACACTATTCGGAAATTGAAAATATTCCGGAAACGACATCAGTCTTGCTACTTCCGTCGGTGTGAAGAATCGCAACTGCAAATCTTTAATACAATTCAAATAATCAGCGTTTTCCGGCGTGAAATCTTTTAGTTTTTTAAAAGTTTCGTCGGTTTCTTGTTTGGATTTTGGGGTAAATACGCTGCCAGTTCCTTCCACATATTTCCCATACGCCTTTGTGAAACAACACGACCTTTCAGACTCTGGATTACAAATATCCAAAATCATGGCACGTTTTAATAACAGACTATCGGAAAGTAAATAATCTGTAATGTCAATATCCGTTTCGATAATGTTTGACAATTTAAATAATTCAGTGTCCTTCACATTGCCAGGGAAGCTTTCCATCTAAAACAATTTTTAAAGCAATCTTTTATTTATTTCACGAATATTGATATAATAAAAGTAATATTTGTAAATATAACAAAAATATTCGATGCTACATTATTATCTTTAACAGATTCCTCAAATAAAGACTGATAACATTTATTATTAAGTGGAAATAATTATAAATTAATTGTTTAGTCATGGAAAATTTTCATAATCAGTGAACTATATATATATACATAGTCCATTGAAAAACAAACAAATTATGATTGCATACAAAAACAAAATTGTTATTCAACTCAAATATAATTTTATATAAATCACGAAATAATTAAAATTCCTATAAAAATATATTTAAACGATCTAAACCGATGTTACTCGAATGAAGTCATTCTATACAAGGTAGACGCGCATGCGTCTTGAACACAATTATAATCAACATTTTGAATCAAATCGGCGAATTATACATTAGTACTCACCAGATAATCTCCAACTTGAAAATGAAATTGTAATGGCCTCTTTTTCGCTAACAAATAATATCGATGTCGCGTATTAGAGACACCAATCTGTGTAGGACTTAAAATAAATTCTTGAAATGTAAATTGATAGCTGCGTAAAGTATGAATTAATTTTTCATGTAATAACGAATTTTCAAAACCTTTTACGTTTTCGATTAATAAATATTTTACATTTAATTCGGGTAAAATGTGAAGCAAATGCGTGAAAGAACAAGCTCGAGGATCTAGTTCGTCTTTTCGCTGGCCATTTCGTGTAAATGGTTGACAAGGCGGCGACATAAAAATCGCATCTATTTTATGTTTATTTATAAATGGCGCTGTGAAACTTTGAATATTTCTATTTAATAATAAAGTATCGGGAAAGTTATGGCTATACACTGAATTAGCAACGGTGTTGATATCTGCAGCAGCAATAACTTTTCCGTTTACTCCACTTTCTAAAAGTTAAAATATTTATTTAGGTTAAACATTTATTTTTTTCAATAAATAATTTCCAAACCTTTCAACGCCATATGCATGCCCCCAACACCACTGTACAATTCTAGAATATTCATTTTATAAAATAATATATATATATTACACTATTACTACTTGTAAACAAAAATAAAGGTTATTTAAAATGATATTATAAATCTGTCACGTAAACGTCAACAGATCAATGTTGCTAACAATAGTGAAAATAATCTCCCTAAAACTTGATTTTATAGTAACATTTCACACGTTGCAGTTAGATCATGCGCAGTTTGATACCAGCGGGTTATTTTTAAATATGCGCGCATGTTGTTGCTCTGTTGCACATAATTAAAATTATGACCAATCTAAAACGAAATTCCTGGAATCATGATTCAGTTTCCTGTAATTTGGAACGAAAAACCATGATTCTGGTGACGTAGTTGTGTTTTGAACAATACGTAAATAATTTTTGAGTTTGTATAATAATTAAACAGTTATTTGGTCTAAAAGTTAAATAGGTCACGAAATAATTTTTCCGTGAACTAAAAATGAATAGATGATTGATAAATACAATAATTTTATCAGTACATCAATTGCTTTGTTCATTTCCGATGTCTATATCCTGTTTTGTATTATAGTTTTTTAATGCAACATTAAATATTAGTAGTGTAGTAGAAACAAATCGATCATGTTGGTCAAATTCTTTTTATTATCAATATTTTTTGGTGTTATACAAAGTCAATTTGATTTTGAATTTCCAGAACTTCCTAGTTTCGATAACCCTTGTAGTTGTGAAGATTCTCAATGTGAATGTTGTTTATCTGCTATTATTGTCGAAGGTATAATTTCAATTTCTTATTTGTAATTATTACTTTATGTAATTATTTATAAAACTTAAGACCCATTCGTTTATTATGTACTTTTTGCTCACGATGTATTTATATTTATATATATATATATATATATATATATATATATATATATATATATATATATATATATATATATATATATATATATATATATAATATATATATATATATATATATATATATATATATATATATATATATATATATATATACATATTTTAGGTTGTCTTCGAGTAAAAAATAATAACGATACTGTACGAGTTTCATTCGTACTTAACGGCGATGACCTAGGAGGATTTTCGTTCTCAACTTCAGGAGTATCTTTGCCAAACCGAGCACTCACACTACGTGTACCTTGTGTGCCTGGCGCTTCAGCAAGTTTACGTCTTAAAAGCCGACGAGCAAATGGGAATAATCGAAAATTTTGTTTGAATTTAGTTCTAAGAAGACCAAGGAGAAAAGCATATGCTAATGATTTTTGTTTTGATATTAATGGTGATAATATTCTTAGTGTAGCTAGTTAGAGTATATGTACTGTAAAACGTAACGGCGAAAATAACACAAATATCATTATTATAAATATACTTAAAAATTAATAAATTCTACATTTCATCCTAGTAAAACTAGAACATTATTTATGATTGCAGAAAATTTTAAAATAAATTTATGCTTAATTTAGCTCATATTATACGATATTTGCTTTAATCCTAATACGTATAGGACCTACAGGACCAACTAATGGCGGCTGAGATTCATGTAATTCGCATTTGATATACATTATGATGACGTCACTATAGCACAACTTCGCCAAGTTGTTTTAAAGAACCCTATAAGGATTATAATATATAAAATTTGTGCAATAATTTTAGTTATTTATTTATTTATAGATATAATCATTGTGTAGTATTTTTCTGCATCAGAAAATAAAAACGTACAGTTATAAAATATAAAAATTCTACAATGCTTATTACACTAAAACCCATGAATAATCCACAAAGACCTCCTAAATTACCTAAAATCAATTCATTAATCATATATATGCTTAGAGTTGCGTTAAAAGTAATTTAATATTACGTATATTCGTAAAACAAAAACTTACTTAAAATGTCGAACCAATAGTTTAATATATCTGATTCGTACAACAAAGCATATTCTGTATCAGAATATATATGTATAATACTATGTTTACTCAAATTAAGATTTTTCCTATAAATTAATGATTTAAAAAAAAATGCAATTGAATCATTTTTGGACTATATTTACGTGAATTTGTTTTCGGTATTTGTAAGATGTACATAATCTGTATCAACACTATATGATACATAACTACAACTAGGTACGCATTGAGGGCAAAACATAGAATCATCTTTTGCTGCATCAAGTTCTTTCAAATCAACAGATGGATAAATATTCATCCATTTTTCTAAAAAAAACAATTATTGTGTTAACCCTAGACGAGTAATATTTATTTCGATATTTCGAATAAATACCTTTATACTTATTTAAACAAAAAATATCTGGTAAACCACAAATTTGTTCGCTAAATTTGTAAGATTGTAAAACTGGTAAAAAGAATGGCACACAATCACATAATGATAGCATACTTTTCAGTTTACAGTCTGCTAAACAGTCACTGTAACTGTAAAATGTTGTATCAAATACTGTTTCACCTTCGTTATCCAACACACAACCGCGCTAAAAATGGTTCATTCATATTTATTAAATTACTCATTCAGCGAAAATCAGTTTAAGAATTCTTTATACACTTTAATGTGTTGTTTGATATAAAAAAATATGATATTTTATATATAAATAAAATATATTTAGAGTTTATTAATAGCAGAATTTTAAATACTTGTTTTAGTGGAACATTTTTGATACTTGGTAAAGCTGTAATAGTTGTAGGGCTAATTTGTAGAAATACTTCATGTTGTAATGGCATAAAACTCTCAGCAAGTCCACCGGTGTTTACATCAGGATAATCATGAGGATTAAATACTTTTACCTATAGGTTTAAAACAGGTTAATTCGTGATCTGTTTTATCGACGGTACACACAAAAATTGGCAACAAAGGCAGTATTTTGCGACTTAATAATTAAAGAGTAATAATTGGTGGGATTGTAGTATTTGTTTAAACTCTAAACCAAAACTGCAATTATTGCTCCTTACTCATAAATATAACCAATATGGAAAATTATTAAAAGCTCACAGATAATCCTTCAGCGCTTATTAGTGGATAATAATAATCATCTGGATCCGAATAAACAACAAGTGTTAATCCTTCTTCGATACCGGCACCAGAGAAGAGTAAATCCTTATTCGAACTTCTATAACATATTATTTAAACTGGCGATAAATGCATTTATATAGTACAATATCCTTACTGTATATAATTGTTGTTGTGTCCAACTTTAACATAATTATAAGTACAACAATACCCATCAGCAGTATTTCTGGTTTTTATGATTTCACTACAATTTATTTCTTTATTTAACCAGTAACACCTTACCACTGTTTCGTCACAAGAAGGTGATAACTATATACACAATGAACTACTCTATATTTACTATTTTGATTTAATTAAAATGGAAAAAAAAAACTTTTACCTGTCTCAAAATTGTTACTAGCGATTTTCGATTGCCATACTGTTCTAAAATCTTAATCAACCCAGTAACATTATCAAAATGTTCAATGTTATAATCGTAAAGCTTGCCGAACCATTTTATCAAATCAAACACGATTTCTTCGGATATATTCGTCACTGCGCTTCTAACAGAAATATTTATTAATTTTACATTATTTAACAAGCTTAGAAAACTCACATTTGTTTGGAAATCGATTCAGCTTGTTTCCGACTAATTTTATTCACATTACAAATTGCAACACCAGGAAACGGAACATTACGTATATTATATCTCGTATTTTTTAAAGCAGTAATTGTCGATTTATTTTGATCACTATTTAATGTCACATTGAACATATATGCAGTTAATATAAGTGTAAAAATCAAAATTGTTAGCCAAATTATTCTGTAAAATATATATACTGTGTAGTTCTATAAAACGCCACCAGAGGATTATGAATATAACTTAAATATACACATACTTCTCAATTTTAGGTCTATTCGATTGCACCAAATATTTATAGCCATGTAGTGTTGTATTATTACAATAATTTTGAAGTATTTGTTGAAAACATTCCATACGACTTAACTTGTTCAACATTTTGATAAAAAAGACCAGATTTAATAGGTTTTTCTAGTTTATATAATAAAATCAATAAAGAACAGGATATGAAATCTATTGTTAATGTTTATTATTAAATAAATATATACAAATCACACAAAATTATTAAAGGCAGTGCGGAAATTACATTTTCTAGATTATTGAACTAAGTTTTGACAAATGTATTTACAGATAAATACGGAAAAAACAAACAACATGTATTTGTATGGATAATCTCTAAACTATCCAGTTTAAATACTAATAATTTAGAAAAATACGATTGTTTTATTTATACTCATTGCGTAATTACTTGCAATATTGCACATGTCATTATGGATTAGAATAGTTCTGCTACAACTCGAGATATATTAGATAAAATACATCAAATACTGATTATACATAAGCAAGTCAAATTAAAACAGCAAAACTGAAACGTTTGTTTATAGAGCAGGGCATTTCTGAGATAACATAATTAACAGCCATTTTAGTTTTGTCAATTTTAGTAAAATGATCAATGCTTCCAGAATATTATTCTTTTATATTATATTGCCCCGTCTAAACTAAGTATAAATTACGATAATTATTAATTTAATTATGTAAACCAAATTGTAATTAGCGCGTTAATAATTGTAGGATTACATAATTATATTTTAATTATTGCATAGTGTAGACCAGGTATAAGAGTGCAGTTATGTATTTAATTCAAATTTGTGTGTGTGTGAGTGAAATAATTTTCAAACAAATGACTAGTTTTAGTATAATTTTCCATAATTTCTAAACTAGTTTATGTTTAAATCTTTAAATAAAACTATTGCGACTCCTAGATATTGGGGAAATTTTATTTTTTGCTGTTTTCATTTGAAATATAATTTATATAAAAATTGAGTGTATACAATGTCAAAAATTGGTGTTACGTGAGTTTGAAAATGTAAACCTTTTTATAGTAATAGTGGGAAAGGTGGCAACGGCTCTAATTCGCCAATAAAATCACAAGATATATCACTACTTGTAGAATCGAACGAATGTTTCTTCCTCTGACATTTTTTCACAAGTTTCTCATACTTTCGTTCCACTCTCGATTTCTCTGCATACATTTTCTTATACTCATCATTCGCCAAATCCATTCGTAACTTAAGATCCGACACATCGTTATGCGTCACATTTATCATACTTTTCAGCTTCTCTACTTCGGATTTTAAACTATTCAATTCTATATCACAGCGTTGCAACGAACTTGAAGTCTTTGACAATTCATTCTTTAATAACATATTTTCCTCTTTCAACATATTCACATCCGGCATACAAATACAATTAGGTACATTTTCCTTAACTGTTACGTCAACCGTATCTACAGACGTACAATCACTGCTTACTCCACTGGATGAAGTCATCATCTATGATTTATCCAAAACAAATCAAATATTTATATAAATATATTCATTTTCAAACTAACATATCAATTTCAGTATGTTCATGTTACAGAATGTCGACTCGATTTACTAATATGGATATGAGTAAGTGGTAAGTTATTTATTGTGTAAATCGAGTCAACATCCTGTATATCAGTTATTATTTAATTTACCTTTGGGGCGTCCATTTGCAAAGATATGAAACAATCTGAGTCAACTGATGTCGCCAAATTGGTAACAACAGGTGTCGGGCTTGTAAACTGAAATGGAACACTAGCTCCACACACGGCATTTTCGCTTGTTATATAACACAATTGATAAAACTCTTTTGCATCTCGTGGCAAAAGATCAGCTAATGAAAATATCGACGTATAAATAAAATATCTAGCATCTAATTATTTAGACATTTAGATCGAATATATCGAAAGACGCGTAAAAGTAGAAAGTATTGTATATATCCATTTTATATGACGTCATAGGGAAACAGATATAGACCCTAATTACGCAACAAAGATGATATCTAGCGTTTTATTCACTATACGGTTGGTAACACTGTGTTAATGTGTGATAAGCTTAGTGCTTCGCTCATTGGTTACGTTAACCAGAAACTTAGCGTAATGAACTTACTCGTAGCAATGCGTTCTTATTTATTCACTGGAGATATATTTGATATATTTGTGACGTCACGAGGATCATGACAACGAAGTTTTAATTAAAAGCGATAAATACTAATTAAATTACAATCTAATTGTAATGTAGTTTAAAATTATATTATAAAAGTACAATAAAACGTCTTATTCTTCAGTTTCTGTGAAGCATAAGACGTTTTATTGTACTTTTATAATTTATATCTTCACGATGAAATTCCTCAACGATTTAAAATTATAGTTATTAAATTAACTATAATTTAAGTAAAAAGGAAATTGTAAATAACTGTGACGTATTAATTCTAAGAACTAAATCTTATCTAATTTCGATTTTTCAATGCGTAATCATGTAATTTTAACGCTTATTATATAAATAATTAATAAAAGGTTAGATTTTGTTTCTACCTTTGAACCGGACTCGAAGTTGAACGTTTTCTTGAGGAACTGGTGCCCATTCGAACAAAACATAATCTGTAATTTGTTGCCACCCCAAACGAAATAAAACAATCCGATCACCAGGATGTGCATTAAATTGGTCTGTTAAAGAATATTCGCATTGAAGATCTTCGTTTAGCGAATATTTCTCACCAACATTATGAAATATAACCTAACACAAGAACCCATTGTTTACAAATAACAGAAAAGTGGGTCACACCATTTGCCCATATATTAAAACAATTTAAACTTTAATTCAAGATACCTTCGCATATTGTGATGTGGTCAATAACGATTCTGAACCCGCAAAATTAATAAAACTGTAATCGATAAATGAACAGTCAGTTTCCATTCTGTACACTTAAATATAAATGATTAGGATACTATTAAATTTTAGAACAATATACGAAACATTTTAGTACATTTAATATGCATATAAACCGAATTAGTATAAAAAAAACCCTAAATTTCCATAATTTCTTTTTATTTGACAGTTGACAAATACACTAACATGAAGTTTAATACATTTTCACAATAACATTAACATATTGCCAACTACAAAGACGAAATTTCATAAATTATTCAATAAATGTAATTAAAATATACAATTAGATATCAATTTGCAATTCATTTGGATTGATTTATTAATTGTTTTAGTTAGAAATATTAAACTCTTAAAATTAATCTATTGGGATTTTGGACTTTTTGATGTTTCAGTTTGTGGCGGTTTATTTGAAATTTTATGAGCTTTTTATACAAGAAAATTTAAGTTTTTTTGAGAATGATATATATCTTCAAATATATTACAATCAAATAATATAATTTCTATTGCAAATAATCGCATAAATTCGTAAACCACCAAAATAATCGTTACTATAGCAACTAAATGGTGCTTATACGTAACGCGGGCTTGCATACATCTAGGTGTTTTTGGATTCTATAGAAAATAGTTGTCATATTGTGTTACGTCAAAAATTATAGTATTTTATTGCGATTATATACTATACGAATTTCGAAATTACTTTGGTACTATTTGTTACTGTGATTTTTATTATTATTTATTGAAAATGGGCGAAGTTGAAGTGCGAAATTTAAAGTATGATATCGATAGAAAGGATGTTGGACAAATAGTAATAGGCACCGGATCTGGATTTTGCGCCGGATTCTTCGGAACGCGAATTGGACAAATTGTTGCATTCGCAGTGTTCGCAGGAATAGTTTTGTTTCAAATTGCAAATTACAATGGATTGTTCACCGTTGACTGGAATAAAGTAGACAAATACTCTGATTGTGTGGAAAAAACTGTAAAAGAAGAAGGGCCTAGCTGGTTAGCTAGTGTTGCTGATTTTGCTGTTGAAAACATGTTTATGACTATTGGATTTTTGGGCGGTGCCATTGTTGGAGTATCCTGTGCCTAAACATTATGTCATTTATTATTATTTGTAAATTATTGTAAAGTTTATCAAAATAAATAAATTGGAATATTAATATTTAAAAACTGAAATTTGTTTTTTATTTAACACTAAATACTTAATTAATTTTGAGATTTTTAAATTATTTATTTAATAATTCCATTAACTACGTAATTATTTTTCCCCATAACAAAGCAATTGATATATATTAAAAATAGATAATAACTTTTTTGGAAACCTACTTAAATTATTACTAAAGTACATTTTTGAATAAACGCATTTATTAAAAAAGACAAAATAAATTGGTAACGTCCCGGTATTTCCATCTTCAGATAAATTCCAGATAGTTATCTAACTGTTAAGCATAGGCTATTTACATGTAAACAATTGAGCTAACCACTAGGTAGCTTATCCGCGGCTTTATTCGGAGATGGAAATATCTTAACATTCAAGTGACATCTGCGACAATTGTTGTGTGAGTATTTGTTTTTTTTATATATATATATATATATATATATAAAAAAAAATATAGAATGACAGCACATGTCAAATCATAGATAAAATAAAATTGACCAAACACTCTCGGTTGGCATTTCATTCGTTTAAGTGCCAGTGTTCTAGACATTGGAATCGATGTAATTTTAGTCGACGCGACCATCAGATTTCAAGTCACACACACGATCAAAGGCATCATGAACAAATTGAACGGTCCGTTTGTGATAATCGCATTGAACATCAACGAAGGTAGAGGCTTCGATTTTCTCGAGCATCCGTTATACATCGAGGCATCGTTAAAAGAAAGCAGGATCGAATCGGATCCGGTGATCGCCGATTCAAATCCGCTCATCTGCACCGAGCTCGTTTGGGAAACGGAAAAGAAAGAGGTGAGATCGTAGTATTGTTCATTTTTGTTAGGGTCCGATGTGTGCTGACGCATGGATTTCGACGTAAACAGGAGGAGTTATATATGTACTTTCTTGGAAATGTAGTTGATGCGAGAACCGTGTTTAGGCTTTAGATATTAATGAGTACTTTGTGCTGGGAAGAAATATGTGTGATGGCTTATCTCGCTTTAACTCCTGTCTGTTGGGAAATAACAATAAAATAGCTATGGATGTTTGTTTCGAGAACAACCAGTTTTGCCTGGCTACTCAGCATCTACATGAGTTGAATAATAATAATCTAAATTTAATTGTGTGATTTTAAAATCTTTAGTTGAATTAGTTTCTAAATTGATTTAAAATACGCATATTTCAGCTCAACTTAGGGGGGCGTAGTGCTACTCTCGTCACCTATATCGTCACTGTATAATAGGATACCATATGAGTCAATTATACATTTTACTAAAAACTAATATGTTTCAAACTTAAACTCAATTTGTAGAACTGTTTTAAAAATATGTCTATTTCAACTTAGGGGTCGAGTTGTACTGCTAGTCTTTCAGAGCAGAGAGTAATAGTATTTGAGGATATATAGCAAATATTTTACCAAACATCTGCAGTGCCACGCATTGGACTTTCTTATACGTAGTAGGTATATCACTTTAGATGGAAAAAATAGTAATATTTTTTTAATTTAAGGAAACAATATCCTATATTATATATTAGTAATTATAATGAGTAGAAATGAGTGAATTTTCAAATAAATTAAATAAATAACTAAGAAATAGACAATTTTACTATAAGTGCAGCCGTTTTGGAAATATTGCAGAAACGACCAAAATGGTTAGAGTAATCTTGTACTTTGATTATTTCTTTCAAAAATAGAAGGCTTTATTACGAACCGTATACAAATCTTAAGTTTCATAATTATAGTTTCAACAATTTTGGCTGTACAGTTCCCCCTCCCCACCCCTCTCGCACTCTTTCTCTCTCACACACACACACACACACACACACACAATTTCAAAAATAGCAAAGACTCGATTCAGGGAAGGTCAAAAGGTGTATTTCCGTTAAATCTCGACCGATTATTTTCATAATTACAAACTTATTTATTACTATGTATAAGAAAGTTAAAGTAAAGTTTTTAATTCCGATTACTTAGGGATTAATGTCAGAATATTTTGTACTAAAAATTCAAGTCAAATTAATAAAAAAAGTAATTGACAACTATAATTGATTGAATTTTAGTGAAAAAGTTCATCTAAACATGGTTTGAATTTAGTTTCCGTTGTAGCTATGTAAAAATAGCATAAAATAGTATAAAACTCTAGAAATTTCAATTAATAGGTGAGAAAATTACGCAGTAGCCATGTCCCGTTACGAGTCGACTGTTACACCTTAGACGAAAACAAACACAGAGAAAAAATCGGATTTGTATTACTCAGTTTACGAAGTGCAGAACCAATCACCAGTAATCAGCTCCAACACGCCACTTACAAATGGAATAAGCTCATTACTTCCACGTACAAATACCGGCAATGCAATCCTGAACTCTCGTTAAATTTAACAATCCGAGACCAATTAGAAATCGTACCGAATTTACCTACAATGGAACCCATAACACAAGCCCCTAAATCAGAAGTTATACCTATTATGTACTTGGATGCAGGTCTAATACAAATCGGAGATAACTTAGTTGCTAGTGAAGTGTATAGTTTAAGTTTTACACTAAAAATAACTAACAACTTAGACTTGTTACTCCCAGAAGCAAAAGTATTTCAACAAAACAGCGACAAATACTTCATATCGTTAACAGTCCTAGGTTTAACAATAACATCCAAATATTTCTACTCCAACTTACACCAACCAATCCCGTTGAACGATCGCGTCATTTTCAAACTACAATCCAACATTGCGTTGTTAAAGATGTTTTTTGAGCAATACGAAAACATCCCAGTGAATTTCTGCCACGGAGACGACGTATTGGGGAGTACCGAAATCTATATAAAGAATTTCATTTGTGTTAATAATATGTGCTCGGACGGTGCGTATTCAAGTGAAAATGATTACGAGTTTAAAGCAATTGTTAAAGATGTGGATGGGAGGAAACCTTACATCACAATTCGCACAACTTTAAGAGTTGGTTTACCTGATTTAAATAAGGAACTTAATAAAAAGAAGTCAGAAAACAGCATAAAGAAATCTGATGCAGAAAACCGGCACAAGTCATCGAAAAAAGAAGACCAGACTGTTAAGAATGCGTGTGAAGAGGTCAAGAAAGATACATTTGAATCGAAAGAAGACTGTTCTGAAGTTAAAGATAATGATTTGAAAGTGGATATAGTTGAATTAAAAATTGAAGATTCAATTAAAGAATGTCAAATAGAAGATGGGAATTTAGGGAAGGATTTAATAAAGGATGTAGAGGGTAAATCTGATAATTTAGAAATTGTGGAAATTAGAAAACATTCCCCAAGGAAACATTGTATAACAGTGCAGTGTGACAACCAACATAAGTTGTACCCAGATGAAAATATGTATATGGCTTCTGGGGATCAAATCTTAAGTCCGAAAGCTCAAATACCAACTGGTTTTAAACGAATGTCACCGTGTAGAGATGTGTCCATCCAAACGTTTGTTCCTGCAAAAAGAACTGCTTCAATAGAAACTCAAGCCTCATTCAAATATGATTTACACATTCATAAATCGTCAAGTTCCCTACCAGAAAATATATTCAACTCCTCAAACTACCATCTACACAGTCTAACCATCGAATTTCGGTCAATCATTTGGAGAAAACAAGTTGTATCTCCCGGGTACCAATTAAAACTCCATCATCCAAAAGCTAAAAGTGATTTCGTAGTCCATACGAACGCAAATACAATTCAACCGAATATAATAACAAGTTTTGATAACGTATACTGCAACATGCTTTATGTTACAACGAAAGAAAACGCGAAAATCTTAGTATCTCAATACGCTCCCAAAGTATCAATATACAACTTAGACAACGTACCAATTACAGACCCGCTTCAAATAGACACAAAATTATTCCTGTTAGAAAACAGGACTGATTGCACCTATTTCGCGGTTCTAAACAAAATATTTAGAAAAGATGATTTGATCTGTGATTTGCAAGTGAATTTAAAGTTAGTTGATTTGGGGAGCGATTTAGATGTTGATAATTATGAGAGTAATAACTTAAAACCATTGGTACTGGATGAGTGTTTTGCTTTGAAAACTTTACAAGATCATCTAGATTGGAAACAAAGTCAAGAGATTACATTTATGGAGAAATTAAAAACGTTGGAGAAAGATAAATTAGAGACTTTACAAAAAGAATGGACAATGAAGCGTAAAGAATTAGAATTACATCTTCAAGATGGTATTGAGAAGTGTAAGGTAATGTCTCAAGATTTGAGTATCGCAATACGTCACGTTAAGAACAATAGTAACGTAAATTATGATGATCCACCGCCATTGTTCGCGAGTGATGATAACCGTGAAGTTATAGAAATGCGAGTGACGCAAATGCTAGAAGAAGAAATGAATGCCACCATCGATAGAATTGAACACGAAAAATACGATTTATCCAGAAAAATCGAACGCCTATCTGCAGATAAACTAACACTAGAATCGAAGATTACTGATTTAGAAAGTCAATTGGAGTATTTACGAAAAACTACTTTGACTAAAGAGCAAACCGCTTGCTTGTTGAAACAAGTTCGCAGCCTTGAAGAAGAGTTTTACCTGATTCAGAAAGCAAAGGCGTTCTTTAAAGAGCAATGGCAAAAAGCGTTGAATGAAGTGCACATGTTGAAATCAGAAGACCAGAGACAGATTCAAGAAGAAATCCAGAAAAATAAAGAGGAACTTAATCAGTATAATGATACTGGAGAAAGAAGATGTTCTAGTGATACTAAATTACTGCAACACACACCACGATATGTCAATGAAGAAAGAGTATGCAGTTTCTTGTTTTAGGCAACTTTTTTTTTGGTGATAATATTGATAAATTTAGTATGAAGAATGTTTTATATAATTTTGTTTTATTACATATGGAAACTATTTCCAATGTGCTGCAAATTTGATGTGTTGTATTTTTGAATTATACAGATTTTTGTATTTCTATATCGTAAATATATACAATAAAACATTTGCAGTGTCTTGCATTGGACTTTCTTATACGAAATAGGTATAATTTGTTTAGATAAGAAAGATATTAATATACAAATTTTAAACATTCAAGAAAATATAATTAGACACACACACACACGAGCCCCCCTCCCTCCCAGACAAACACACACACACACACAAACACAAACATAAACACAAACACAAACACAAACACAAACACAAACACAAACACAAACACAAACACAAACACAAACACAAACACAACACAAACACAAACACAAACACAAACACAAACACACACACAAAAAAGTAATTTCAAAAATAGTCAGACTCGATTCAGGGAAGGTCAAAAGGTGTATTTCTGTTAAAATCGAGACAGATATTTTTTTCATGATTACAATACTTCTTACTTCGTATAAGAAAGTAAAATGACATATAATCTAGTTTATCTGTGTCTATTTTAAGAAAGCTAACAAGATTTTTCTAGAAGATTAAAATTGCTCTTTTTCATGATGCATTTATTGGCTGAAAAATTAAATTTCATGGAAATATCGAGTAAGTAGGTAGGTAGGTGTAGGTACATGGAAATCGTGAATTACGATGACTATGAATAAGTGCTTTTCTCTTAAAAGACGACAGCATTTTTCACGTCATCGCCATGCCCAGGCAGCTTAGCCGTAGCACCATTACTGAAATTGACACTTGCAATAAATAAAAATCAAATCATTCAACCAACTGAATAGCGATTATTCACTCGCGAAGTGCACACTCTCTTCTTTAAACACACGAACCAATTCATATTGTTCATGGGCAATTTTTAACCTAATCGGCGGCCAAACAACATCAAAAAAGGACCATTTTACAAAAAAAATTAAAATTAAATTTTACTCATAAATATTCATAACATAAAATACGAATCACAATTTAAACGAATTGTGAACATTTATATAGAAGTCGAAGTTGTATTCTTTAATAAAACATCAAAAATATACACCAAACAAAATAACATTTATTTTGTAACTTCCGTTATATTTGATTGATTAAACATATTTTCTAATAACATGAGACCATCAATCAAATTAGATGGCAAGCATCAAGGATTGCATATATTTAGGAGTCTAGGCGTTATATTACTAATACCATTAGAGAGAAACTTAGAAATAAGTAAAACTATACACGTTTAACGATATGTATCACATACTGCATCTGACCCACGTATACATATACTATTTTGTACGGAAACTACGGAACTAATAAAACAAGACCAACTCTCTTATTTTCGTGTCTAGTTAAAAGCAACAATATCCAATTTAATTAACTTTTTAAGTGTTACTCCAATGAACCTAATGAATTAGCATGGTAAATTTATTCGTTGAACGAAAACAGGAAACAAAATGCATTTGCAAATAAAAGGGAACGAATAATAATGAGACACAAGCAGAAACAGAATAATTACGAGACATTTTCGGTAAAATTATTCGCGTTTTCATTTGGAAGAGTGTACAACCAGTATTTTCGTGTCGTTAAATATAATTTAAAAATGCGTTTGTCACAACGCACGATGCGTTGACGTGGCATGTTTCTTGGTCCGCGCGAGTGGATTTACGATCTGCGTCAAAAACATCTGTGCGATCACGTGACCATCGTTACAAAAAAACGTGAATAATTATTAAGCTTAACGTAATTTATCAAACGATCAATTATTGTAGCACGTCACGGTTAGTTGGTCAGTATGTAGACTGCGCATGCGTAACTAATATAATATTGTTATACTCGTATATACAAATACAATTATAGATACGAATGAAATGGAATAAACCTTGTTTTAAATCAAATTTGCAACTGCGAAATTAAAAATTACTTTTAATCATATAATCAATTTTTTTTTGATAATAATGGACTTTTTTGTGTAATTGTAATAATTAACAGCATTTTTGAATACTTTTTAATAGCAAATAATGGCAATTCTAATAAAAAAAAGAAGCTTGATTCTATGCTTAAATATATTTAAAATTTATTCCAAAGAGACTGTATAATAAATTGACAAATAATTACTAATTGAAGAAACGTGGTTCTTTTTTATAAATGGTAGGAATTCTCAGCAGACAAATAAACATCCATTGTCAAATAAGAAGTGCAAACCGAAGTGATGCGTGCCGCAAATACACAAGCGAACGCGAAGCAAAAGTCTCTGTTTATAGGTAATTCAAATAGATTAACCCCATTTTTTTGAGATTCGATTGCGTACCTTGAAACGTTTTTATATCTATCTATTTTTCTTTTATTTATTTGGCGCTTACGTTTTGTAATGGTTATTTTTGTGATTTATATTTATTGATCATGTTTATATTCGTATTTGTGTGTAAATTTGGAGAAATAGAGAAAGTCGGAATCGGAAGTATAAAATATAAGAATCGCTACCACATTTGATTCAGTATTGGATATACAACAATTTAATTTATTCTTTGGATATCCTAAGAAAATATATACTCTATGCTGGATAGCATAAAATAGCACGTTCTTTAACAAAAGTAGTAAATACAGCACATGGATGACTATAAAGTATAATCTATAAAAGAAGATTACGGCCATCACTGAAATACATTTCTATCGTAGATTCTAATTCGGTTCTAGTTCTTGTATAAATCGTTTATCAAGTATTTTTGAAACCCTTATAGATAAATGATCAATATTGAATGCCAATCATATGTATGGAATGTCATCAAACGGATTTAAACCAGTGTTATTAACGCCACAACGTAGGATCCTAACCACTAGACGATCACGGCTGTTACTAGATGCTCTTTTAGTCGTACATCGAGTATTTTGAAGAACAACCAATCTCGTTATAACTTACTTAAAACAAAGCTTTTCTATGTGTTGCCGTGACCAGGATTCGAACCTGGGTTTCTACGGCCACAACGTAGGGTCCTAACCACTAGACGATCACGGCTGTTACTAGATGCTGTTTTAGTCGTACATCGATTATTTTGAAGTACAACCAATCTCGTTATAACTTACTTAAAACAAAGCCTTTCTATGTGTTGCCGTGACCAGGATTCGAACCTGGGTTACTACGGCCACAACGTAGGGTCCTAACCACTAGACGATCACGGCTGTTACTAGATGCTCTTTTAGTCGTACATCGAGTATTTTGAAGAACAACCAATCTCGTTATAACTTACTTAAAACAAAGCTTTTCTATGTGTTGCCGCGACCAGGATTCGAACCTGGGTTTCTACGGCCACAACGTAGGGTCCTAACCACTAGACGATCACGGCTGTTACTAGATGCTCTTTTAGTCGTACATCGAGTATTTTGAAGAACAACCAATCTCGTTATAACTTACTTAAAACAAAGCTTTTCTATGTGTTGCCGTAACCAGGATTCGAACCTGGGTTTCTACGGCCACAACGTAGGGTCCTAACCACTAGACGATCACGGCTGTTACTAGATGCTGTTTTAGTCGTACATCGATTATTTTGAAGTACAACCAATCTCGTTATAACTTACTTAAAACAAAGCCTTTCTATGTGTTGCCGTGACCAGGATTCGAACCTGGGTTACTACGGCCACAACGTAGGGTCCTAACCACTAGACGATCACGGCTGTTACTAGATGCTACTTTAGTCGTACATCGACTATTTTGAAGAACAACCAATCTCGTTATAACTTACTTAAAACAAAGCTTTTCTATGTGTTGCCGTGACCAGGATTCGAACCTGGGTTTCTACGGCCACAACGTAGGGTCCTAACCACTAGACGATCACGGCTGTTACTAGATACTATTTTAGTCGTACATCGATTATTTTGAAGAACAACCAATCTCGTTATAACTTACTTAAAACAAAGCTTTTCTATGTGTTGCCGCGACCAGGATTCGAACCTGGGTTTCTACGGCCACAACGTAGGGTCCTAACCACTAGACGATCACGGCTGTTACTAGATGCTCTTTTAGTCGTACATCGAGTATTTTGAAGAACAACCAATCTCGTTATAACTTACTTAAAACAAAGCTTTTCTATGTGTTGCCGTAACCAGGATTCGAACCTGGGTTTCTACGGCCACAACGTAGGGTCCTAACCATTCATTCATTTTAAAATCATCTTTATTATTAATTATTTTTTTATACATACTTTTTTGAAAATAAAATATGTGTGGACAACATGGTGGTTTTTGTAAGAGTTCCTACTCACAGGGAGTGTAAATCTTGTTTTGTATGTATTGCATGTTGCTTTATTGTTGTGTTGTGTGTTTTTGGTGTAATTGTTGTTGTTATCGTGTGTTGGGATTGTGTTTATGGGAAAGGGGGAGAACATAAAAACCCATTTTACAAACAAAAGAATCGTCAATTACAATAAAACTTATGTCTACTTAAAACTAACAGTTATATATACAATGTGATTTATGTGGTACAGTTTGTTGTTAGTGGCGTGTTTGTGTTAGTATGAGAAATGGGGTGGGGTGCGTGTATTAGTATTGTTAGTATGCTTGTTATGTAACTGGCTCGTGGAACGGTTCCGAGAAAATGGGCAATGTTTGATAAGGGAGCTTGTGCGTTGGCGGGTGACCCGTGTTACATTGGCGTATGGCGGTGAGGTGTCTTGTGAGTGGGTTTGAGTTTAATTGTGTGGTGTAGAATTTTTGTGATATGTCTAAAACGTGTTGTGCAAGTGGGGTGATTTGAGCGATTTCGTGTAGGTCTCTAAGTGTTGTGTATCTACCGGAGTTGGTAGCGAGTCGCAGGCACTTATGCTGGAGACGCTGCAGTGGCAAAAATGCGTAGGATGAAGCATTGCACCAGACTGGGGCTGCGTAGGTGATGATGGGTCGAATTATGGCTGAATAGATGAGTAATTTGTTTTTGATAGTGAGGGTGCTGTTATGATTTAGGAGAGGGTAGAGATTGCGGATTACTAATTGAGCCTTGGCGAGGGTTTTGGCGAAGTGGGGTCCATATCTGAGGGTTTGGTGGAGGTGTACCCCCAGGTACTTTACGGTAGGGGAGGGTATGATGGGTTTGTTGTGGAGCATGATTGGCGTTATGATTTTGGTGTTGTTTCGTTTGCGCGAGAAGACAATGGCTTCGGTTTTATCGGCGTTGATGTTTATTTTCCACCTCTCCCAGTACTGCTGAAGGACGTTGAGGTGAAATTGAATTTGCCTCGCCGCCACTTGCGCACTGAAAGAGTGCGCGTAGATGGCGGTGTCATCGGCGTATAGGGCGAGGTGGGTTTGAAAATGGGAAGGAATATCATGGAGGTATAAGTTAAAGAGTCTGGGTCCAAGGACACTGCCTTGGGGGACTCCTGCCATTACGGATTTTGTGCTGGATAATGTATTATTTACTTTTACGCGGAACGAGCGTAGGGAAAGATATGAATGAATTAGTTTGATTAGGTGTGTTGGGAATTTTGCTACTGTAAGTTTGGCTATGAGTCCTGAGAGCCATACTTTGTCGAAAGCTTTTTCAACGTCTAACAGGACCATGACCGTTACTTTACTTTTGTTGTACTGAGTTGCGATGTCATTTGCAATTCTACACACCTGCTGCACTGTGCTGTGCCTGCGACGAAAGCCGAATTGGCAATCAGGTGTGAGTTTTAGCTCAGCGTCGATCTCGTCGACTCGGGATAGAATTACCCTCTCTGTGATTTTAGAGAGGGTATTCAGAAGGCTGATGGGACGGTAACTGCTTGGGAGGGATGCATCTTTGCCTAGTTTAGGAATGGGGTGTACAATGGCACTCTTCCAGACAGCAGGAAAGTGATGGAGCTTGATTACAGAGTTGATTAGATAGTGAAGCTGCACAGTAGCTTTTCGAGTGAAGTTTTTTATTACTCTGTAATCAATGCGATCGGGACCTGGGGTTCGGCGATTAGGTAAAGTGCGGATTATGGCAGCTAACTCTTTGGGGGTGGTGAGTAATTTTGTTAGTTCGCGCTTGGAAATTGCATGCGGGGAGTTAATGGTGTTGTTAGCAATGAGTTCAAGTTTGTACTGTGTTAATGAGTTAGGGGTATGTGTGGTGTGTATTGCTTCGAAAAGGTGCGCAATGGATTCGGCTTTCTCCGAATCGGAGAAAGCCAGGGATGTGTCTGGGAGAGTGAGTGTGGGGATCGGTGTGTAAGGTTTTTTGAGGTTTTTCGTTAGCTGCCATAGGGAATTATCATTAGGATTGAGGGATTGGAGCTTGAGGGTCCAGGTATGATTTTGGTGAGCTTTGAGTTTTGACTTGACTTCATATGATAGGGCGCGCAGGATCAGTTTGTCCTGGGGAGGTATGTCCTCTGCCATTGCCTTCTCGCGTGATTGCGCTGCGTGATGAGTGTAAGTATGGCTTGGGGTAGGTTAGTTTTATGGGTGTTGATGTTTATGACTTTTGTGTGTGCTTTGATGGAGTGTGTGATGGCGTTGGTGAAGTGTGTTATTTGTGCCTCTAATTCTTGTGTTGTGTGTATGTTGTTGGTAATGGTGATCTTGGTGTCAAGTGTTTTTCTGAATTCTCTCCAATCTGTGTGTTTGTATGATGTGATTTGCTTACGCCTTGATGTGATGTGTTGATCATGAAGCATGTAGATGATAGGGTTGTGATCGGAACTTAGCTCTGGTAGGGAAACTGGGCGGGTAATGTGCTTTATGTTTTTAATGAGCATGATGTCGATTGTGGTGGGGGAAGATCCATTTTCCGGGAAGTGCGTAGGAGTGCTGGGAAAAAGTACGGTTGGGACATGAGATGAGACATACTTTGCGATTGTGCTGCCATTGGTGTTTAAATGAGGGCAGCCCCAGTCTGGGTGCTTTGCATTGAGATCACCCACCAGTATGGTTTTGTTTTTGGTGAAAGATGAGGTAATGTCGTGAGTAGTGATGTGATTTAATGGTTTATTATATGCAGTGATGATATGTGTGTTGCCTGCGAGTTTTATGGTTACTGTTTCCATACTGGTGGGTGGTGATTGGATTAAAATGTGTGGCACGTCGTTTCTTACCAATACTGCAACGCCTCCAGCAGGTATTGCACCCTGAACTAGTCTATCAACCCGGTAGGTTGTGTAGCTGTTGATTTTGAGTTTGTGTCGTGCCTGTAGTTTTGTTTCGTTTATGGAGATGATGTGAATGTCGTGTGTGTTTAGGAACTGCACAAGCTCTCCCGTCTTGCCCATGATCCCGTTCGCATTCCACGAGCAGCAGTTGAGGGTTCTGAAAAGAGTATGAGTTAGATGTTGTATGATTCAATGGCTGAAGTGAATGATATGAAGCATGAGAATTGTTGTGTTTTTGTTTTGGCATTTGCCATTGCAGCGTTCAGATCTTTCATGGCACGCAATAAGTTGGAGACATTTATCATAGAATTAAGCTTTTTACCTCATCAAATAACTCCGTCATTTCATTAATAGGGTTTTGTGTTGGGTTGGAGGCTGGTGGGACAAAGGGATTTGTAGGAGAGGGTGTGGCTGAGTCGGCTGTAGGGAGACAGGGAAAATTGACGTTACTGATTATGGGAATATTTTGGGATAGGGTTTGGGTGGTTTGTTGTTGCCACCTGTTTACGGATGGATGTGGAGCGTCTTTGTAGACAGGCTTCCTCGCTGGTTCTCGTTTCTGGTCATTTACCTGCTTTTGCTTTAGTTTGGCCTTGTACTCACTACACTCTACGCTATTAGCGGGGTGAGGTCCACCACAGTTAGCGCAGGTAGCCGGGGTGTCACGTGTCTTGACGCAAATGTTGGTGAAGTGCGTAGCCGCGCACTTAAGGCAACGTGGTTCGAGACGGCAGTTGGCGGTTGCGTGCCCCCATCTTTGGCATCGGTGGCACTGTATGAGGATTTTCTTGTTTAGATGCCGCTCCCAGACAACCCTGGTATGAAAAAGAAATTGCACTTTCGCATTTAAGGTTTTGGTGGTGTGCTCTGAGGAGGTTGTGATTAAATACAGTGGCCTGCGCGTATTCCGCATTTTAAATGTTTTGTCCGTCTCGATTCCAATAGTTTTTAGCTCCGCTCTGAGTTCTTCCACCGAGGGTTCCAGATCAAGGCCCCTCAGAACGAATGCATGCGTCTTGGTAGATTTGTCTGTGTACGTGTAGTATTTAATTGTCTGCTCTCCGTCCATTGCGTCCAGAAGTGTCTGTCGTTCCTCTTCATTCTTTACATACAGATTTGTATTATTAGTAGTGAATTTAAAATAATGCCCCTTACTGACTCGATCTTGAACAAACTTCGAAATCAGTGCAGGGTTGGTAGGGATGCCGGGGAAAATTATAGGAGGTGGAGGACGTGTGGGTGTGTTTATTTTTCCCTGCTTCTGCTTCCTTGCAGGAGCTTCGGTGTCGGTTCTCCCATCTGTATCTTCAACGTCAGACTCAGCGGAGTCCGATAGTGCTTGGTACGTATTACCGATGAGGGTGTTCTTTGTCATCGGGGGCGGTGGCCTTGAGAATTTTTTAGGGACTCTGAAGTCGGCTTCGTCGTCAGACGTTTCGCTTCGAGGGCGAACATTTCTCTGCCTGCGCATTCTCAGAGGCTTCGGAGACGTTGTGATTCTCTTGGTGAGGGTACCCGCCGCCATTTTAGCTGTAGTGTTACGCGTAATTAGTCTGGGTTTGAAGGACTCACCTATCATCTGCTGTTCTGTCTTGGCGGCGCTGGGACTGGTGTCCATGTCTGGTGGTTCTTTGTCGTTGGCTGCTGGTGGTAAATCTGTGTGCGCTGATGGGCGCATGCTTGAGGCCGTTTGATGTGATGTTCCATCCGCCTTGTCCACGTTGGCGGTGACTGCTGCTGGCGCAGCAGTTGAGGGGGCTTTTAGCGCAGGATGCGGGGCTGTATCCCAAATGTTAATGATACGGTGTGATGTGGTTGGTGGGGTGGTTTTGGTGCCACCCTGTAGAGTTTCTTGGCTGTTTGCCTTAAGGCGTAAGGCCCTTTTTGCGTTTTTAGCCTTCTCAAGGTCAGCCTCGATGGTGTCCCGAGACTGATTGGACATGGATTTTTACCATGCACTGTCACAGAAAAAAAAATATAAAAAAAGAAAAACTCAGAACTTTTCCGGCACCATGCACCGGAAGATAAAGAAAAGTATGATATGCGAAACAATAAAATTCACACGTGTTTCGTTGTAAAACAACAAAGAACAATTGCTTGCGCACACTGGTTAAAACTAAGTAAGCAGCTGGGGCACGTATTCACGGCTTGGCTACTGAACTCGGAATTGGGTCCTAACCACTAGACGATCACGGCTGTTACTAGATGCTGTTTTAGTCGTACATCGATTATTTTGAAGTACAACCAATCTCGTTATAACTTACTTAAAACAAAGCCTTTCTATGTGTTGCCGTGACCAGGATTCGAACCTGGGTTACTACGGCCACAACGTAGGGTCCTAACCACTAGACGATCACGGCTGTTACTAGATGCTACTTTAGTCGTACATCGACTATTTTGAAGAACAACCAATCTCGTTATAACTTACTTAAAACAAAGCTTTTCTATGTGTTGCCGTGACCAGGATTCGAACCTGGGTTTCTACGGCCACAACGTAGGGTCCTAACCACTAGACGATCACGGCTGTTACTAGATGCTATTTTAGTCGTACATCGATTATTTTGAAGAACAACCAATCTCGTTATAACTTACTTAAAACAAAGCTTTTCTATGTGTTGCCGTGACCAGGATTCGAACCTGGGTTTCTACGGCCACAACGTAGGGTCCTAACCACTAGACGATCACGGCTGTAACTATATGTGGTTCTAGTCGTGCATCGATTATTTTCAATCATGACCAAACGTTTTGTAAATGACTTAAAACAAAACATATCTATGGGATGCCGTGACCAGGATTCGAACCTGGGTTACTACGGCCACAACGTAGGGTCCTAACCACTAGACGATCACGGCTGTTACTAGATGTTGTTCTAGTCGTGTATCGATTATTTTGACTTATCAACAAACCCATTATAAATGACTTAAAACAAAGCATATCTGAAGGATGCCGTGACCAGGATTCGAACCTGGGTTACTACGGCCACAACGTAGGGTCCTAACCACTAGACGATCACGGCTGCTACTAGATGTTGTTCTAGTCGTGTATCGATTATTTTGACTCATCAACAAACCCATTATAAATGACTTAAACCAAAGCATATCTAAGGGATGCCGTGATCAGGATTCGAACCTGGGTTACTACGGCCACAACGTAGGGTCCTAACCACTAGACGATCACGGCTGTTACTAGATGATGTTATAGTCGTGTATCGATTATTTTGACTCATCAACAAACCCATTATAAATGACTTAAAACAAAGCATATCTGAGGGATGCCGTGACCAGGATTCGAAGCTGGGTTACTACGGCCACAACGTAGGGTCCTAACCACTAGACGATCACGGCTGCTACTAGATGCTGTTCTAGTCGGGCATCGACTATTTCTAATCATCACCAAACCCATTATAAATGACTTAAAACAAAGCATATCCATGGGATGCCGTGACCAGGAGTCAAACCTGGGTTACTACGGCCACAACGTAGGGTCCTAACCACTAGACGATCACGGCTGTTACTAGATGATGTTATAGTCGTGTATCGATAATTTTGAATCACAAACAAACCGATTATATATGACTTAAAACATAGCATATCGATGGGATGCCGTGACCAGGATTCGAACCTGGGTTACTACGGCCACAACGTAGGGTCCTAACCACTAGACGATCACGGCTGTAACTATATGTGGTTCTAGTCGTGTACCGATTATTTTCATTCCTGACCAAACGTATTATAAATGACTTAAAACAAAACATATCTATGGAATGCCGTGACCAGGATTCGAACCTGGGTTACTACGGCCACAACGTAGGGTCCTAACCACTAGACGATCACGGCTGCTACTGGATGTTGTTCTAGTCGTGTATCGATTATTTTGAATCATCTACAAACCCATTATAAATTACTTAAAACATAGCATATCTATGTGATGCCGTGACCAGGATTCGAACCTGGGTTACTACGGCCACAACGTAGGGTCCTAACCACTAGACGATCACGGCTGTTACTAGATGTTGTTCTAGTCGTGTATCGATTATTTTGACTCATCAACAAACCCATTATAAATGACTTAAAACAAAGCATATCTGAGGGATGCCGTGACCAGGATTCGAACCTGGGTTACTACGGCCACAACGTAGGGTCCTAACCACTAGACGATCACGGCTGCTACTAGATGTTGTTCTAGTCGTGCATCGATTATTTTCAATCATGACCAAACGTTTTATAAATGACTTAAAACAAAACATATCTATGGGATGCCGTGACCAGGATTCGAACCTGGGTTACTACGGCCACAACGTAGGGTCCTAACCACTAGACGATCACGGCTGCTACTAGATGTTGCTCTAGTCGTGCATCGATTATTTTCAATCATGACCAAACGTTTTATAAATGACTTAAAACAAAACATATCTATGGGATGCCGTGACCAGGATTCGAACCTGGGTTACTACGGCCACAACGTAGGGTCCTAACCACTAGACGATCACGGCTGCTACTAGATGTTGTTCTAGTCGTGCATCGATTATTTTCAATCATGACCAAACGTTTTATAAATGACTTAAAACAAAACATATCTATGGGATGCCGTCACCAGGATTCGAACCTGTGTTACTACGGCCTCAACGTAGGGTCCTAACCACTAGACGATCACGTCTGTTACTAGATATGGTTCTAGTCGTGTATCGATTATTTTGAATCACCAAGAAACCCACTATAAATGACTTAAAACAAAGCATATCTATGGGATGCCATGACCAGGATTCGAACTTGGGTTACTACGGCCACAACGTAGGGTCCTAACCACTAGACGATCACGGCTGTTGCTAGATGTTGTTCTACTCGTGTATCGATTATTTTAAATCACCAACAAACCCATTATAAATTTTTTAAAACAAAGCATATCTATGTGATGCCGTGACTAGGATTCGAACCTGAGTTACTACGGCCACAACGTAGGGTCCGAACCACTAGACGATCACCGCTATTTCTAGTTGTTATAGAAGTGGCAAATATCTTAGAAAATATTAAGATATTTTTAATAACTATTGAAATTATTGACATTGTACCTAATCTATTAATAATGCTTTATGTCAAGTTTGAAACAGATTTATAGACGAGTTAAGACAATCAGTCATCGCATTTTTTTTTTGTTATAGTAATGTATTTGAATTCGATATGCTATTTATTGTTTCATTCGAATAAATTCAAATTGTCGATTACGACAGGTAAAATATATATTAAAAAAATATTACAAACGACCATGCATTTCCCAAAAGCCCTTTCTCTATTGTTAGTTTTATTTTTCAAAAGCGTTAATTGAGCCTATTGGACCGTAGGGATGTCAAGTAATTACGATTGAAATGTAAAACACAAAAAAGAGTAATGATGCAGCACACGCCGATTCTTGTTTTTTTTGCCGTTGTCATCAGGTTTCTATTCGCTACTTGCAAACAATGTGAACGTGAGGGAACATTACACATATATAGGTATAGTTATCAGACGGAGAACGGAAAGACAAGACTGCACTGTCTAACTGGGTCATGTGATCTTTACGTCTATAATCATCACGTTGTCATTCATAAACTGAGGTATCAGGTGTGCAAAAGAACTTCGTCATAAAGGTGCACAAGATATTGTTTTTTTTCACAATAACTTTTTAATATATTTTAAACTATTTTATAATCACGTATTAAAGTAACAATATTTAGAACGCTGACATAAGCTCTTGTATGGTTCACATCACGTATGGAAAGCGATAATAGTATTTATTAATTATATAAGTTGTTTAAGATATATAATTAATCTGTCAATTGTTATAACATTACAGCTATTTTAAATTGTTTGTATATGCATGTAATTGTTTATCAGAAAATCTTAATTGTGTTAGTTGTCTAGATAATTTAATCGAGCATATAAAAATAATTATAACCTAACAGGTGCTTGTATCAGATGCCTGAGTATCAATAATTCAAATTATAATAATGATAGGGTTTTAATAGAAAAAGTGACACCTGGGGCAACGCAGAAAAGAATACACGTACACTGCTATATTATATAAAATTAGTATAATTTATTTAAACATGAAAGACGGAAAAGTTTGATTTTGTTTATCATCTGATTATACACTTTTGATCTAACAATATGCAGGCTGTTTACTCTTAAAGGTGTATTGCAGAGATTTTAATTATATAACGTAATTAAACTAATATTTCGCAATATGTTATGGTTATTTATATAACAAAATACTCGTTTAGATATTTAAACGGAAATAGTCTTGGGATGTGCAAAACATGTTTATTCCATTTAAATTATGAGTTTGAATATGTTCATGATTACAATACTTCTAGTACGTCCAAAAACATCTGCAGTGACTGGCACTGAACTTTCTTATACGTAGTAGGTATATTTTGTTTAGATAGGAAGGATATTAAAATACAAAGTTTTAAACATTCAAGATAATATAATAATTCATTAGGCTATATTAGAAACTCTTATGGCCGGACGTTCTTTAGTTTTCAAGTGAACTAAAACCTACTAACCAAATATTTATATATACTATATTTTTAATATTTTACTAGTCTTTGAAATGCCTTTTCAAATCTATTTTTGACAATAGATGTAAATGTCAAAACACGAATTATTTGGAGCTATTGTGTTTTCCTGTTATAAATAAAAGAAATAGTTGATACGTTTTATTAAATATCATTTGCTATACCTACGTAACTATGACAACATAAATAAGAAATTTAAGAATTTTATTAGCAATATTCTCGTAACTGGTACACTTTTTGAAGTCAATTACAATAATAGTCGGACACGATTCAGGGAAGGTCAAAAGATGTATTTCCGTCAAAATCTCGAAATAGATTTTTTTCATGATCACATCACTTACTTATTACTTCGTATAAGAAAATAAAAGTCAAACGAGATTTAGATATACGGGTATATAAAAATGAACTATATTTATCGAAAAAAGTAATAACGCATGTACTATGTACTTGGAAGTTAAAGTTTGAAGCACTCATGCCACAAACTTTAAATGGGGTTTCCACATTTTGCAGCGTTAAGTAGAGGGCGTGCTTGTGCAGATGGCTCTATTTGAATGGCAAAACTGACTTTGTACAGGTGCCAAAAGCGAACGAGCGAGCCAGAGAAAATATAATGCATCAATTGAAGAGAGAGAGAGAGTGATGGTGAGAGAGAATGAGCAGGAGCTAGTGATCGTACGTTTTTCGACGGTCTAGGCGGGTGAACGAGCGAGGATGGAAGCAATTTCAGACACTTGAACTTTTCAAAGTGCCGAGGTTATTGTGATATCACGCCGCCATCACGGGCATCTTCTTTATTCTTTGCTGTGCGCTTGTTCAGACGTCCGGTGCTCGTAGCAAATCGGCCGTCCCATCTATGTTATGTGTCACTTTCAAATATTTTGATAGATTTTCTTTATTTGACATTTTTTATAAGTGCAGTAGCTCACAGTCTTAAAAACAGTTCTTATTAATGAAAATTAACTGATAGCACCATTTTAATTTACGGTATTTTACAGTATTTTTTATCAATACTTTAAATAAATAAACGTTATTGAATTTGAAAAAAAAATTAAACATATTGATATCTTTCATTTTAAATTTAACTGTTATTACTATAAATGCAGCCGTTTCAAAGATATTGCAAACACTGCAAAAATGACTAGCGTAAACATGCATTAAAAAATAAAAACATCCGCAGTAAATTGTACTGGACTTTCTTATATGGATTAGGTATATTTTGTTTAGATAGAAATAAACAATTTTAAACATTCAAGAAAATATAACACTTCCAGAAATTATTATGGCCGGACTTGTTTTAGTTTTCAAATTAACATAAAACTTGAGAAAATATTTATAGGTATACCTAGGTATAATATTTTATATATTTTACTAACTTTTGAAACGCTTTTTTGGCTCTATAACATTAGCAAATAAATTAATAATCATTGCTAGTATTAAAACGTTTATAGTTTGCGCTGTTGTCTATTTGATGACACGAACTTAACTGTTACTATCTTATAAATAAAATACCGGGTTGTCATTAAAGTAAATAATAAAATGTTTTTAAATTTCCGTGCAAAAGTAGTGATGTTTCTTAAATCTAACCACGTTTGGAGTTTTTTGTTGCATCTCGCACTAATCATAACAAAAACATACTTTTGAAATAAAGTAATATTTAAATATTAGCGAGAGAAGCTTAAGCCCCGCCACCACGTCAAGGTAAACTCCAAGAGGGTTACGTTCAAAAATCAACTCCATAACTAGACTTGGAATAAAACATGTACCTACGATTTATGAAAGATTCTATATTGAGATACAAACTTATATATTTAATTAACTATAAGAGATCATTTTGAAACGTACCCCGGCGGGGGCCCTACCTAACTGAAATATACCCACCCCTGCCTATCTGAAGATATTCCCACCCCCTACCTATTATTTGAGATACTTATTCTAATTTGTGCTTTTGAGCACGGGCACACACAATTTTGTGCAGTGCATGCATGATGTATTGTAACATTGGGTACGACACAATGTTACACCTATAAGAACATATCTGAAAGAAATTTGGATTAGAAGGCGAACTGCCATAGATAGGGTGCAGTGTGCAAGTCTGCTCACACACTGCGAATACTTTAAAAGGTGGACACCCAGTTAACCAGGACTGGGACGTCCGAAAAACGTTCAATCTGAAAGTGTGAAAGTACAGTTAGTTATTGGGGGCCCACCTTGCTCCTGCGGCAGGCCCAGTGTTTCGAGATTTTATTTTGACCAAACGGAATGGTCAAACCAACCAACAAATCAATCCGGTTCCCAGTGAACCCAGTTCGGTACTGGCACAACTCTACTGCACCCTGGTCGTACAGTAGAGAGGCTGGAAACCGTCCCAGAGACACCAGGCACCCACCGTACATCGTACAATGTACGGATAGACTTTCTTGGACAATTCGTCAGTCAGTTGTTTGCAACGCGCCAATATTAACAAGTGCTACCCATCTCATTTAACCGATCGTGTACTTATGACCCTGCACATGCACGAGCTAATGTACCTTTTTACACCGCACCCCAGGCTATCCGTGTCACTGGCAATGACCATCCTATCGGTATATCCAACCTAAAGGCACGTCCGCACCGCCAGCAGATTTACGCTATACGAACACGTTACTCACGCGAAGCAGGACACAGAAGGAAGCTACGATAGACGGCATGCCAGTGAACAACAGACCCCCAAGACGAGAGCATATACTTAGTACCTCCAGCACTCGTATCAGATGCTGATCGACGTGTAGTGACGCAGTCAAAAGTACAACAATCGGCTAACATATTGATGAAGTCACACCTAATGATATCAGCGTTAGATGACTTTAATATTGAATTTGAATAAGATATAACTTCAATCGCGAACCGCCCACCCCAAAAACCCGAGACCCGAATTAAAACTCCAACCGAAATGAATGCAAACACCCGAGAATTTATATCACGCGATTATTTTGAAATACAATAACGATCTGCACTCGGAGCAGAACTGCCTCTGTGTGAGTGAACAGTACGCGATATCGATACAAAAAGGTCTTCATGTTGTTGTTGCCGTCGTCTAGAAGTCCAACGGTGGTTGCTCCAACGATGTCAAGGAGGAATATGTATTTACAAACGGAACGAAACGAAACGAAACGAAACGAGAAGGAACTGAAGGAAATACTTGCTCTAACCGTAAGGGTAGGTGCTACCGCATATATTTGAAACCAAAGCGCGTGTTTCAGACATATGCAGACATTTGTTTAAAGAAGTTAAATGAACCATGGTAAGGTTGAATTACTTCAACCACCACTTCATCAGGTTCTGCAATCAATTATCAGGGGTGGTTGGAACAAGTTATTCTCTAAAGTTGAACATAGTTTTTGGGCATGTGCTATTTTATATTATTTTAGTTAATTTTAATTAATATCATTTAATTAAAAAAAAGTTATTGATCAATATGAGTGAATTAGTTTATATTTCCCAGTTGTTTAACCATTTCTGAATACGCGCCGTATTCAGAAATTGTTAAAAAGAAAATAGAAGAAGAAGCATTACAATCTAGGTACACCCGAAGACAGTGGATTATCTTTACATTTTGCATCCTATAGTAGAAAATCACTGCCTGATAACGCACGAAGTATATTAGAAGTACAAATGGTACTCACCAAATCCAAATCCAATTCTTGTTCCTCTCCTATACCCCAGCTGAAGTTCTAGTTGCTCCTGTTAGCGATTGATTCATTGATGATTGCACTAGATTTTATTTCGCGATATCATTTATTTTTAATCACTCAGAAGCACAGTTTTTATTCATGAATTTACTATAATTATTTAAATACTCACTTTCACTATCACAGAGTTTTAAACGACAATGTTAATTTATTTTTAAGATACTTTCAATAATACTTTATAAGGAATGGCTGATATTTAACGTAGTCATTTCACTAATTGATAAACACTCGCGGAAATATTCAATTAAATTAATCACTTGTTTACGAATCGGATTATACATACATATATACACATATAAACATAATAAAGAATGAAAGAAATAAACTGGGAAATATAAAGATAGCACATGCGGGATAATAAAAAAATCACTTACTTTTTCTATTCTTAAAGCCCTGTGGTTGTTGTGGATTGGTCGCCCCTAAAACATTGGCAAATACATTAGTAATCAAGTCTAGTAATTAAACAATGAGCGTTTTTAATATTTATTTATTAAATTCTGAACTCAAAGTTAAGGAAAATTAATAAAAACACTAAATTAATAAACGAATTTAATAAGCGAAAGATAGTCATGCCCGCGTCACGCCATATACCTACATTCAACGTAATAGGTTAGAAATGACATATTTTCGCAAAAATCTAATTTATTTTATCTAATCGCGCTAGACACTACTGAATATCAATTATCATTATATTAGCTAACTTTTAACACTAAAAACAATATAAGAACAGCGACATTAAACCCTTTTTTCATTTCTGCTGTCAACCATAGGTACGCGTCACTTTGAACTATAGAAGATGGCTGCTCACGGCCTACCTCGTTCCATTATTATACAATTACTGGTTTAAACAGTAAAAAACATCTAAACATTTACGAAGAACTATGATATATTAAACCCGAATTTCTATATGATTAAAAGACAATTTCCATTTCACAAATATTACACATTGTTTTAAGCCTGCGTTTAAATTACCTATATTATTTAATCACTACAACAGTGACAGACTTTTTTTTCCACAGTTTTAAACGGAATGAATAAATATTTATTTTAAGTTTGAAGTAGGTATACACATATAGCCAAATTCACGAAGCGAGAATATTTCTTATATTTGTCTGTAAGGTATAAGTAAAGACATGAAAACGCGAATTCTTTTATAATCTGAGCAGTAGTCGCGTTCATAGCCTACAGACGTACGTTTTTACTTAAACCAAACGCTGCACGATTGCTGCCAAACGCGACCACGTTTATATTCGTACGATATTTTTCATTAATGCATAATTAAAATACACTGTTCCTTTCTTTCACAAATCTATTACAGATAGATGAACATTATATAAGAAAATATACTATGTATATGAAAAAATACTAAAACAAACTAGTAAACTCTGACCTGACCTCCTTAGAAAAGCCGCTTCAAGGTGTCATTTATACAAAGTACATGATTTATCGCCAAATAATGTTCTCGCTTCTTGAATTTGACTATAGTAAACACTTGGTACTCAAAACGCGCGGCACTTGTTCAAAATAATCAACGCAATTATTAAACATATAGATAATAATAGAAACGCACTTTTAATTGTGGAAAAAAAAAACGGGTACATCCTATTTATTGAATTTAATTTTATGAATCTTTTACTGAATATATTAAGTTACTTATTTCAAAAAAAGTAACAGTCATTTATATAAGATTTAAATTCTTATAAATTTCTAAAGGAAATTTATCGCTACCTATTTAAAATAAAAACAATTTAAACAAATATCCAAAATATATAAATCCCCTGCTCCCTCCCCACTCCACAAAGAAACCTATACATATATAAATATATATTTTATAAGTTGGCGACTGAGTAATATAAATAGGTAGATGGCATAATAATAAAAATTACCTTAAGTCTCTTCTACCTTGAATTTGAGGGACTGCTGTAATTATCCGGTTGATCCTGCAACAAAAAAATATGCAAATATTCTAAATAATATTCTATAAATGTTTGTGGTTAGTAACGTTGTTTAACAATGTTTAAAAATCCTAATAAAGTCATTTAAAGTATCAGAAATGGTGTAACGTTATTTAAAATATAATTATATATCTGTGAACATCTAAAAATAATTGTATTTATATTAATAAAAAAGCAGAAAATCTCTATTACCTATGGAAGGTTCATGAAACTTATAATAAGTAAGCGAGCAACACTGGTAAACTTCCGTAAATTATTTGTACGATAACTGTAGTACGCAAAACACTATTTTACGCGATTTGACACAATTTAAACAATTTTTAAACAATTTAACGCTATTTTAACAACAATTTATATAAATTTACATGCATTAAACAGATATAAAATGAAGTTTTCTGGTCGGTGTCTTTCGACAAACTGGTTAGTTCGAGACCAATTTGAACAGGATTATACGTAACAACAAGCAATAACAAAATAAATTTCGGGTTTTATATACATAAGATAAACCAGGATAGATACATTTCAGAGTGCAGGTGTTCATTTATGTGGATTCTTTTCTAATATATTTATATTTCCATGCATTTGTATGTACATACATACATGAATATAGACCCCGGGCGTGCAATTTAAATAGCGGCAAGTCCACCCGCGATCACCGCGGGAAAAAATAAATCACTTGTTTACGAATCGAAAAGAAATAAATCCCACCCTCAACCCACAGAGAAACATATACATACGTATATAAATATATACATATATTTTTCTCATGATTACAATACTTCCTTATACCTATACATTCGTATAAGAAAGTAAAAAACCATCCTGAAATTCTTCTCATTCTCATTGTATTGAAAATTACATACACTTGCTATATTTTGCAAGCCCATATCTAAATCTACCTAGAAGGTAAGCTAAATAGTCAAATAGCCGATCGAGTGTTATTTCTATCAATAATAAAATGATCTAAACATCGTTTCCGGAGCGAGTTTACTCTGTCGATGGTATATGTATGTATGTATGTATGTATATCGTATGACGTGATTGCCGGAAGACACAATTTTCGATATGGCAAACTGCAAGCGGTTGATATGATACCATACTCACACACTATCGTACCACGTTTACACGTATGCATGTAACCCAGTTTTGAATAACTGAATTTCCTGATAGATGATGCATGTTTTACTGATATTGGATAATATTTGATGAGCCTAGAACGAAATGGATGAAATTGTTATTACTTTTTAACGCAATTGTCATCAAAAATATATACGTATATATACAAAATAAAATAATTTGTTGTAAGCCAAAGATTATTTATTTTAAATTATAAACTTAAATATTTCTATAAAATATTGAGGTTCTGTTAGGCTGATTAGGATTGATTGTTATTATTTGAAAAATATCTGATATCTAATATATCGTTTATATGATAAATAATTGAGAAGGATTCAGCAATAATAGGATAAACCGTTTTCACAACGCTAGAGTTTCGTCTGTCCATTTATTATGTGTTCTTATATGTTTTGTATTCCATGCCGTACATTGTTGGTCCCACAGGACACAAGGATAAGAAATATATTACTCATCCTGTTTTACGTACCTACAAACCTGAATTTTATTGCTTTTGTCGTTTATTTTTCAACAATTTTCTGTTTTGTTTCCCTAGAAACTTATTCGTACGGTTAGTTACTCTTTTCATTTTTACTTCTTCACCATTTTATTTACCTTTGACTTATAATCATATAGTCCCTTGTTTGTACAAAATAGTTATTTGATTTGAAGTAGTTCTATTATGTGGAATTTCCCATGAAAGATAAAACAAGTTTAACTTTACAAAAGTTTTCTAATTTTTAATAT
>JADQWA010001526.1:315000-322648 GCA_018344505.1 Nebria ingens riversi
CTTTGACGTAGATTTCAACGGTGAAGAGTTTCCTTAGACGTGGAGTAATGTGTACATAGTTTGGCGGTGGTGATCAGTGCCGGAAGGAAACAGCAGACCAAGGAGCAAGCGCAACAGTAGAACGTGCTTTGGTTGTGTAGGAAGAAGCTATCACTTTTGTACGTCGTGTACTGATAACAATCAGACAACTGGTTTCAATTATTATGCAAATACACGTAAACGAAAATCCAGATCTGTCTTGAGATGCACACAAGTCAAGTGCAGTGATATACTATTGCTACAAGACATTCTACATATTATCTAAACCCTATACGTTTGCACACAAATTGAACGATTTATTGTCCCAAAGAAGTTCTTTTTGTCAAATGATATAGTTTTTGATACGATATATATATATATATATATATATATATATATATATATATATATATATATATATATATATATATAATTCACTGCCCTGTAATAGTTATTTTTGTAATATATGTAATAAAAAAAATGCCTTATTGATTTATATTCATAAAAATTAAATATTTGTTTTGTCTCTTAGTAATTACGAATATCGAATACAGTTAAATATTTAAAAATGACTTAAAATACAATTTATATCAAATTCTTTAGTGTCTAATATTATATGGTCGTATACCAAACTATATACAAATGAATTAGATGAGAGCTATTATTAATTGTTGCTAAGATAATTTCCCATCACAATTAGTTAATTAATTTATAAGAGTATTAAACGTCTTATACTATATACCTATATAGGTATATGTTTGAATAGGTGTCTAATGTTGTTTGGTCTGCTTTGATGAAGATATATTACCGATCTCGCTGTTAATACATGTGGTACAAATTGCTTCTCGTTAAATTGAAAAACAAGTGTTTCTCTACGTATATGTATAAAATAACATAACTACATTGCTTTAATTACAGAAACTAACAAAATAAGCATTGGCTTCGCCAATGCTCAGAGCTCGCCTGCAACGAGCTATTTAACATTGGCATAGCCAATGCCTAAAGTTTGGCATGGCGAGTTTCTGAATAAATAAACAATATATTTATAGCGATCAAAGCAACAATTAAACCAACAATGGTATAGTAATTAATTAAAGATATCCTTATTCATACCTTGGTGATTATAAAAAATATACTTGGCGTCGGCGAACTGTTGCCTAAACTTTGGCATGTCGAATTTCTGTATAAATAACTATTATTGCACTATAATTAAAATAATCGAAGTAACAATTAAATTCAACAATGATATAGTAATCAATATAAAATATCAACTGTCATATGCATTATTCAAAGCCTCGCGCAAGCCGGAAAAAAACAAAACTCTTCAATTGTTTTTTTTATTGATTTTATTTATTTTAAAAATTATTATTTCTCTTATTTTTTTACGGCTTTCAGTTATAACTTGAATAAACTTTAAATACATTTAAAAAATTGTAATTTTACGTAGATTTTTTTTTTGGTATAATTAATATTTTTATAATTGGTTTATTTAAAAAATTATCATGTTCATTAATTTTTTACGGCGTTCAGTTATAATCTAAAAAATGTTTAAATACATCAAATAATTTGGAAAATTACGTATTTTTTTTTGGTATAACTATTATTTGCTTTTTAAGGTGTAATTTTTTTTGCGGGCCCAATATCTCCTGAAGTACGGCTCTGATTGGATTTAATTTACGACCGGATGGAATTGGGCCTCTACATAATATGTGTGCCAAATTTGGTTGAGATCGGCTTAGTATCTTCAGAGGAGAAGAGGTGAGGATGGTTGATCTTACGACTAGCGAGCGAGCGAGCGAGCGACCAACATGTTACCAAGTATTTGAGATACTTACATTTTCGTCATCAGGGCAATAAATGACGAACTTTTTGTTAAGAAAATTTTTGAATCCGAGAATGTTACAGACTAATTATGCCGACAAACACTTAAGCTCTTCGGTACTACGTACGGCGAGCTAAAAACAACAAAAACATCTGCAGTGTATGTATGTATGTATACATGCACGTATGTGCGTGTGTATATACGCACGTATGTGCGTGTGTGTATATAAAAACCGTTATATGTTCTTGAATGTTTAAAATTGTGTATTTTAATATCTAAACAAAATCTATTGACTAATACGTATAAGAGAAGTCCAGCGCAATACATTGCACATACTTTATCTTGTAAAGGAAAAGAATTTTATTAAAGGCAACATCACAATCTATAAGCACAAAAGTGTTTTTGACAGCAGATAACTGGTGACAGATGTTCTCAGTAGCAAAGTAAAAGCTAATATTGATATTTAGTTAGTGTCAACAAGGGTTGTTGTAGATGTGCGAGGGCGTAGATTTTTATTAACTTTCTAGCATTACTAATTTAATACATATATATATATATATATATATATATATATATATATATATATATATATAACAATTTAAAATTGCTAGTCTGCGCACATGTGCATATTTAGCATATGTGTATGTTTGTACAAGCTTTCATGAATTTGAAAATGAAGTAAAGGATTTGACTGCCTTTTTGATGAATCAAACGAATAAATGAATACGAATATTTTGCATGTATCATGTTGCTTTGTATGACATTTTATATTCAGCCTTTTGACGAAGTGAGTTGGTGTTTGTGTATGTTTCTACGTGTGTATATCACGTTTTTTTTTTTATCAGAATTCTCGAATTTCATGATGAGCAATTTCAATAATTGCATTAATTGTACCCCGTAGCGTTTTATCTTTTTTAGTAATCAGTGCTTTGGTATCTGGGTTCACTGCATTTGAACGTGTATTTAAGTTATAGATTATTTTAAATTCACTTAATTACATACTTCCATCAAGCAAAATAGCACCTTTAATTTGTACATCAAAATACATATAGTACAAAGTCAGATTTCCTGACTCAAACTAATAGATTTATTATACAACATTTCGTTTTGGAAATAATGCAGAAACCGCAAAAAAAAAAATCACTAGAGTTAACATGCACTTCCGGTTTGAATATTATTTTCTAAAATACAAGGTTTTCTTCTCAGTCATATACAATTCTTAAGTTTAAAGTTTCATAACTTTACCTTTAACAGTTTTGGCCATAAAGTGCTCTTACACACACATACACACACAAGCGTGCGCACACACACACACACACATACACAAACACGCATCAAAACAAAATTATCCCTAAAGAAATAGTTAAGAAAACACCTATAGGTAGAAGCAGTAAAATTCAATTTAAAAAATAATCCAGAGGCGTTTCTCATCGAAGTGAGTTTCACAACAGCAAATGGGCCATTCTGAACAACATGCACACCGCATGACAGATATACGTACATACATACATACGCACAAACATACATATATGTTCAGCTTTTAGCCAATGGAGTGTAACCTCTTTTTGAGGCGTAGCATGCAATGTTATGCGACAGTCAGCATAGAACATTGGGAATAATAAATTCGTTTATGCGACCGACCCAGTGCACAAGTTACGGTGTTTCTATTGTAATGCTTCCTCAAATGGTTACTGCTGGATACATTTCTTGTTGTCTATGTGCATATGTTACAGGCGTCATAGGCGCCGACTTAGGGTGGGCCATGCACTTTTGACCTAATACATATTCAGTGAAACTAGTCACTACTAGACATGTAGACCACTGAAACCGTATTTTTGCTTGTTAAATCTATTTGAGCCCCTCTTGAAAAGTTCAGATGTTGACGCCTATGAGTTACATTCATTGTCTCTAGAGTGTGTTAGGAGTTTGCGAAGAAAATAGCGTAAATATATTTCTTTAATGTCGTGCGAAAAATAGACAATTCTATTACTTAATTAGTGGTTTAGTAGAGTATATAATACTTATGATCATTTTATACTTTATATGATTAGTATTGCCCAATGTATAACGTTAAGAATATTATTGTATAGGATGAGCCAGCTGTTAGTTTCTTTTGGAAGATCGTATTATTTTAACAGTTTGCAACACTGACGCGCTTGACATTGATATATATGTAGTGTCAAACCTCCGCTGTAAGAAGGTTTGATACATATCAATCAATGTCAAGCGCGTCAGTGTTGCAAACTGTTAAAATAACACGAACTTCCAAAAGAAGCTAACAGCTGGCCCCATGGAATAATTTAAATTTGTGTAAATTGGTGGAGTTGTTGAATATTTTTTGTAATTAACATTTATTTAATATATGCGAGCACAAGTTCTTACGTTATATTATTGAATAGAGATATATACATATACAAGTATTTATCAAATTATTATATATTAGCGTAGATGAATTATTATTAATGTAGAATGATGCATAAAAAGGCGTAAATTTTCCAACCGCAAAATAACCATTAAAGTATCATTTGTGAAATATGGTGGTCCAACAAAAGCATATGTTGGCGCCTTTATTATTAATTCATAAATCTCCTTTTATCACAAATTTGCATTTAATGCTAAAGTTTACAATGTGATTAAAACGCCGTATTCAAATATTATACAGAATTCATTGTTTTTGGTAGAGATTTTAATTTGTTTTTGATTTATGAATAAAAAGCCTTTTTATTTTCATACGAACAAATTGAAATATTTTCAATCAATTTTTAATCTAGGTATATGCTTTTCTTTTATATTTACTTTATGTTTAAGTAATGACAAAACAAATATAACCAATTCAATCAGGTGCCTGTCTGCAATTATGTTTAAATTTGTTGATAAAAAATGTATTATATTTGTATTTGAGTATCCTCGCTATCTTTACAGATATACCTGCCTACTCGTATAAGTGCATTTTTGTTGTGTATTCTTCATAAAATGTGATATTTTTGATAAATATAATACAGTGCTTTTGAAATTAATTTTATTTACATTTGAATTCATAATGATAATTGGTTCTTTCAGCTGTAGGTTATTTTTAATATCTCCAGGCAAAAATTGAAATTCATGAATTGCTCAGAACATTTAATATCGTTATTAAAAAATTGCGCACAAAAAATTCTGTGTTGTTTCTAAAAGTAATAAATATCTGCAGCGTACAGTTTATGTGATGAGGCAAACAAAAGGAAACTGTAGTCGCTGGAAACAGAGATTTACACCTACAATTCACGAATAATAAGCAGAAAATGTAAACGCTGCATAATAAAATGTTTCTTTGGGAAATTGGGTGTTTAAATTGAAAATGGAACACTTTGGTTGGAATTCAAATTTTGAATATACAATTGATATAAAAGTAGATAAACAGTGGAGGTTCTTAACTCAAAATGCAACCCGCAACACATACTCCTAAAATGCAATCCACAATGCATTCTGGCAACCCGCAATACACGTAGCCTCCCTCCCAATTTCTCTCTAGTGAGAGTTACCACCAGGCAACTCCTAAATCCTTCCTCAGGAGTAGTTTAAAGTTCCATTCTATTCTATTCTATTCCAAATTTAAAATTCTGTGCAAGGTTGTGCCGAAAAATGAAATGTATATCTTGTCCAATTCTTGAACTGTGCAAGTTATCACTAGATGTAGAATTGTTTTAAAATGATATATTTTGTCAAAAATTACGACATATGTGAATGCATTCATGAATAATATAAAGCAAAAAAAAAAGCTTATTATGAATTCAAGGCTAAACCACTTCAGGCAAAGGGGTCACATAGGTACATACCTATGCCATTTATGCAAAAAAGCGTCAGCTCGCCTTCAACTCTAACAAGCTAACGTATGTATGTACTGGCCTGATAAAAAATTCAAATATATTATTGCTCCACTCTTTCTGTCTGCTGTTTTAAAGATATATAGAGATGTAATATACCTACGCACAAAGTGAACACTATTTTCAACAAGCTTTCTACTGAATAAAACCTCCAGGGAGAAAATTTCTTAAGTAACCAATGTCTTATAAACATATGTAAACACTATTACATGAATTTTTCATTGACGTCTCATAAATTTATATATACTAAACGGTACATGTTACAAGATGAACATAGAGCGGACTGGGAGAATATTTTGTGTTTTATCATCGAACACATCTGCAGTGTCTTGAGCTGGAGTTTTTTATACATAGTAGATATATCAATTTAGATAGGAAGGAAAATAAAATATATGTTTTTAAAATTTTACACAAACATACAGCCAGACGTCATTCCAAAAATAGTTTAGGGAAGGTCAAAATAAAGTAACTGACGCAACCGAATACTTAGGGTACAGCAAAGAGAACTACTTCCAGAAGATATAAATTCTACATTCACTTAACAATGTAGTTATTAAGTAATTGTTGTAGTGATTTGAAGAGTAATTACGAGAATTCATCAGTTCTAAATTAATTTTAAGCAACCATTTAATATGTTTCAAATAAATTAAATCTAATTGAATGAATTTGAAAGTTCCATATTACGAATATAGCATCGCAAACATAAAACAATATAAATATAGCATGAAAGCTTTCATGGTTCCAGTTCCGGTGCGTAAATGTCGTTAAATGTAACTTCCTATCTAACGTGGTGCTTTGCTAAGCAAATTTTCGTGGTGGTTTGTAGCGCTTATAAAATATAATGAATCTCTGCGATTATTTCGTTGAATTAATTGTCGTACAACATCGAACATCTGAGCTTTTGTGCTAGAAGATTTACATTTTGTACATTCTGATTGAACGTAGACGGTATATACATTGTGAACGAAGTGTGGCGCGGGATGTAGGGGTTTGTGATACGCGGAAAGTCGACTCTCGTAAAGGAATAAACGACTGAAAGCGAATAATAGTATACGAAGAGATGTCACGTTGTTATATTTATCTTTCTCTTTACTAGTTTACCTCGAAATGTAAATAAGTATGTCTTTATATATATGTATTTATGTATAGATGAAGTATGTTTTGTTTGGGTTTCTTGTCCAATTAAATTATATTCGGTTTTAACGATTTGGTAGAAATGTTAGTGCTTTAGGGTTTATTACTTCTTTACGACTCTTGTAAGAGTGTAAAACGCATTTTCAAGTGATGATTTAAATGAAATAAGAAATACATTCTTTACTATCCCATTTGCTTACATACACCAATAAGGAATGCGATTTTCAATCTAAGTAAACTGTATAAATCATATAAGATTTATATGTTAATATATATGTATAAATTTGTGCAAATAGTTAAATTAAATCGAAATATTAATCAAAATATATTACAAAGCAAGTTTAACTGAATGTAAATAATAAATAGATATTATACTACTGCAATATATTTCAATTAGTCTCTCAAGCACACAAATTTATTTGGGAATAATGCGATTTTGTTTATATTTTCAATTCATTTGATAAACGACATCATTCATCATATAATGCTTAACAAAACTGTTATTTTTATTTGTAACCAATTCATAATTTAGTATACTGCATCGTTAAAACGTAAACATATAAAATTTAACATAATTTATTATAGCGCGGAAGAAATACGCGAAAACACAATTTTATTTTGTTTAAAGCTTATCAACCTTGTTTATATATCAGATACTCTACAGATAAATCTGTAATTTCGCATGAAGCAATTGCGTATGTCCACATTAGATTATTTACGAAGGACGATATGTGTGTACGCGTTATATCATACGGAATTAAAATATCGACCTGTCACATCGACATATGTACATACATACATACATGGTTAG
>JADQWA010001527.1:0-81858 GCA_018344505.1 Nebria ingens riversi
TATACTGACTATGTAAAAGAAAGTGTAGGGCCAACATATGGCCGATGCTTTTTTCATGGTGAATCCAGCTTATTTTGATCTTTGTTTGGAAAATTTAATATTCCACAAATGTGAACTAATGCCTTCTAGTCTAGACAATAACAGAATAGTGAATTAATACGTCTACTCTTTAATTTAATATTAGCATAAAAGCAAGCTATAAATTCCATGATGGCATTGGATGAAGTAGCTAAGATTATTTTTGTTCCATTTTAAAAGCAATCGAAACTAGTTCCAATATCCATCAAATAAAATTGTTTTAAAGCTACTGAAATGTGATAAAACCTCATTTATTTGAAATAAATAGTAAGGTTTGGCTTTTATCTTTTTGGATTCTGAAAATATAGAGTTCAAATGCGAACGAATCTAATTGGGCACTCCTATAATATTGGTTGTAAATGTGGTTAAAATCGGTTTGGTATCATCAAAGCAGAGGACAACATGTTTAAGTCATATGAGCGAGCGAACTGCGTACATCAGAGTATGAATTATACAAATTTGTGTTAGCAAATCAAACGACTGAATATTTAAGCTATTTTATAACATCTCACAGCAAGCTAAAAAAGCCTTATTGTACATTGAAATTGTTTATCTGATATCAAAGTCCGATTCTAAGTAATTAAAAAGATATACAGAATCTGATAGTATTTACTTGACAAATGTCAAATATGTAAATGAAGTACAAATAAATATATAGTGAAATGGAGTCGTTGCCAAGTTCATTATTACGATGTCCGCCATTCTATGAAATATATGCAATATGGCGATGACAGGTTATGTTATTCTTATGGAACGTTGATACACAGTGTAGTCATGTTTTTTAGCTTGCTCTATATCTATTTCTGTTTGTATGGAATATGGTAACTCTGTTCCTCAAAAGCAAATACTTAATACATAAAAGCTTCTTTTTACTTATATCTATAACATAAAACTGCTTAATTTACTCATTGTGAACGCCTGACTGAATGTTCATTGAATTAGTTTTAAGGTTTAATTGCAATTCAATTCGTTACTCTTTTCATTGTGTACTCAACTATATACTTAATTGTTACTATTTGCCGTTTGGCAATTATATACCATTATTAACCTTAGTAGGCATTTGAATTTTGCAATCTGTCAACAATCTATTTAAATTTAAAATTCAAGTTAGTTCAATTCACTTATTCATAAATTCCATTTTATTCGCTTTGCATATAGTATAAACGAACAAAGAAACCTTTGACAAATGTTTTGACTACAATAATTTAGTAATCAATATTTTAAGAATTCAATCACGTTCTTTCTAAAAAAAACTAGTGAAATATCTGATTTAAAACTGTGATTATTTTGTCAATCTACAATAATTCAATAGAGCATCTACAGAGCTTTAAAATATAACCTATATTTGTTATTAACATTTAGAAAAGCACAGTAATGTTATGAAATTAAATTTGCATAGACAATAACCCAAACCCATAGATTAAAATTATTTTCAAAAGAAATTGTGATAACGTTTTGTAGAAAGCACGAGATACGTTTTTGAAATACATGCTCATATAATATCACGGTGTATTTTAAATATAACACAGTCTGTTATATTTAACGATATGAATATGTTCAGGTGGTGCTATATATTTAGAAAACAAAACCAAATTTACGAAATGAAATAGTAAATTAGTTCCTTAGGTCGGTTATAACGTATATTTCTCAGGTTTACGAAAAGACATTACATTTTAACTTTCTTATACGACGTATAAGAAAGTATTGTAATCATGAAAATGTTCGAACTCGAGGTTTTAACGGAAACACACCTTTTGACCTTACCTGAGTAGAGCCTGACTATTTTCACACGTCTGTGTGTGAACTCTACATCCAAAACTGTCAACGCTATAATCATGAAACTTTCAACTTTAGATTTGTATATGGCTCGCAAGAAAACCTCATATTTTTAAAAAGAATATTCAAACCGGAAGTGCATGTATACTCTAGTAATTTTTTATAGATTCTGCTATATTTCCATAACGGCTGTACTTGCAGCAAATATAAAAGTATTCATAATGAAAGACATTAATATTGTGCACAACTTTTGTTTGAACATTTTAAAAGTTTAAAGCTTATATTTGTAAAAAACAGGGTTTTAATAATAATTTAGTTGGCTCATATAGAAAAATAGAACAATGTACATCGTAAATCGCATAATAGAAATGTTTTTAAATGGCAAATAATTTAATTTCTGTACCGGTATTATTAAAACTGGTAGCGTCCGTTTTCTGGGAAAATGAACAATATTTATTCATCTGTAAAAGGGTATTTTGTGCTTGTCAATATCAACTGTAAAATGTCTTCCGCTTTAAAATTTGTTTTATTTCTTACAATCTGTCTTCTGCAAGTTGATTAAAGAAGTGAAATTACATACAAATCATTCAAAGAAGACTGACATCTTAATTCACAGGAATTTAAACTCATTTTTAAATCAGAATATCTTTATGTTCCATATCTTATTTAATCTACAGCACCGTAAACTGCGGTAAACTTCATGAGTATTTTTATTGGAGACATTGCGCATTTTTACTTTTTTATACGAAGTAATAAGTAAGTATCGTAATAATAATCAATGTCGAGAAGTTAATGACGCGCGCGCATGTATTTGTGAGTGTTTGTGATCGCTCTACAGCCACTGTTGAAACAATAATCATGAAATATTAAACTTAAAACTTGTATATGGCTTGCAAGAAAACCGCCTATTTTTGAAAAAAAACAGCTGCACTTACAACAAATATAGTTATATTCAAAATGAAAGAAGTTAATATTTTGAACAACTATTATTTGAAAAGTTTCTTCAAAAAGTGTACCGGTTACATAAAATTGCTATTAAAATTCTTAAATTTCTTATTTATGTAGTCATTTGTAGGTATGGAAATTTATACTAAATAAATCATATCAACTATACTTGTTAATAAACAGAAAACAAAATACACTAAAGTAATTTAACATTTCTAATCGATTGTTAACTTACAGCTATATTGAATTCATATTTTTACAGAGAATAAATAATAGCGACAAAGTCTTTCGGAAGGTAAATCCAATATATGTATATATATATATATATATATATATATATATATATATATATATATATATATATATAATATATATATATTTATATATTTATATATATATATATATATTATATATATATATATATATATATAATTTTTTTTTTAAATAACCATACTTCCAAAGCTGAGCTGAAATATGACTCCAGGCGCCATCTACATTGGCTTATTTATACCAATTACATATACGAGTATATATGCCCTACATTTTTACCAATACAATAACCATCTTTTGTAATAATAGCCAGAATATCCCATATCCATAATCTAACCAGAAAATTGTAACCGGTTACGTGCTCACAATTAAACAACCACCTCAAATTTAGCTTAAAATGTATATATAGACATTGAAATTAAAAAAATGCATACTAAAATGAATTTTATTTTATTTATGACCTTTATATTATGAGTTTTAAAAATTGTATGTTTGATATTACTGAAGGGTACCGATATGGTAATGATCAATCATATTTATTTAACCTGAGAATAAAAATTAAACAATCAGTGCTTAATGTTTTGAATCAATATATTATTCAACTTTTATTTGACAAATCATATAATTTATGTGTTATATAAAACAAACATATGCCTCTACATGACACACATGCAAATATATAAAATGCAAAAATACGATTTTCATAAATATCATAATACCGAACCGCCTAACATGTATATGTATGCGCAACGCAAATTTATGATGCTGAATTATTAGCGCAGTCGACGCAATTAGTGTAATCCACTATGTCAATAGCAGTGATTTTTTTTCTCTAAAAATAAAAATATCCCTAACGATACAAAACATAAAATTTAATTCACATTTTCCATATTGCTATTTATTTAGCTTAAACTACCTAAATTATATTTTATTCAATCCCAGAAAATAATATTTTAAAATGTATCCTAAAAATAATACAAGGGTATATTTTCAATTTCATTATTTACGCAACGGAATACTAAAGACTGAAAATATACTTTGTAATAATAATCTAGTTACCGGTTATTAATAGAAACGAAATTTCGATAGTATCAGTGTCATTGCAATCAAGCTATTCTGAAAATACTTGACATGCTTAGAAAGAAATCAATTTTGTGTTTCTAGTCAAGTTACGAGTTTAGTAACTATACATAATGATATCAAATAATATAATTTCAGCAGCACAGCAATGTTGATGATTAATGTAAATATCTAATAAATTATAGAAAAATTAAACATCCTTTAATTAAATTGTAGCAATCAAGTAATTTAGCGTTTCAAAGGTACTCACTTAGAAAAACATCTGCAGTGTATTGCACTCTTATACGTATTACGCATTATTTGTTTAGACTTTGTATTTTAATAGCCGCTCTATCTAAACAAAATATGCCTAATACGTATAAGATAGTCCAGTGCAATACAGTGCAGATGTTTTAGTCTTTAAATGAACTAAGAACTTAACAAAATATTTATATATAATTTTTTTAATATTTTATTAACCATTAAAACTCTTTACACTAGAACTATATGGCATAAGTATAACTGCCCATACCTGCATAACCATGGCAACATAAATAAGACATTTAAATATTTAAATAGCAATTTTCTTGTAATCAGTAAACTTTTCGAAAATATTTTTTCAACAAAAGTTGTGCGTAATATTAATATCTTTCCTTTTGGACACTAGTATATTTTCTATAAGTCCAGCCGTTTTGGAGATATTGCAGAATTTCCAAAAAATTACTAGTGTAAACATGCACTTCCGGTTGAATATTCTTTTCAAAAATAGGAGGTTTTCTTCCGAGCCATATACAAGTTTAAAGTTTTATGATTATAGCATTGGCCGTTTTGGCTGTAGACGTTTCACAAACACACACACAGACGGAATACTGTAAATAGTCAGACTCGACTCAGGGAAGGTCAAAAGATGTATTTCCATTAGAATCTCGAATTTCTTGTTTTCTGATTACAATACTTCCTTATATACATTCGTATAAGAAAGTAAAAAGTCTGTTGTGGCAACAAATTTTTGGTAATTGCGTCCAATATTTTTGATTCAGTTGCAAAAAATTACTAGCTGCTACAGACTTTATTAATTATTAGTGAAAAATGAGACAACCCAATTCTTTGTTATGGTAACAATTTTTTCCTAAGTATCGAAATTATAATTATAAATATGATTTCCAATTAATAACCCTGTACAATTACGATTTACTTAATCTTTTGTCTAAATACTGTTATGAAATATGAATTAAGATAGTTAAAAAAAAAAGCATATAAATTCTAATTGTGTGATAAATACTGATACAGAATAAATTTTCTAAAAATATGAAAGGAAATTGTGTATATAATTATTTCAATTATTAAGCTATATAGTTCGCAGATTTGCTATGGTTTGCAAAGCGATTAAAATATGTCATTATTCTAATAATTATATATACCTATACATTTATAATGCTGTTTTCATAATTGCTAAATCAAGAAAAAGTTACGTGTACAAGAAATTATGATAACGTTTAAAAATTAATTTTATGCATTACGACTTACAATTATGACAGCATTCAAAATGTGAATACTCCTAAGTATAATAATTGAAATATTACAATATTTTTAATTCGCTGTGTCAGCATATCTGATAAAATCGCATGATAAATAACATAATTATATGACCGCATTGTTATAGTGATTTTTGTTCTACATTTTATAAAAATTAATTTATGATTTTCCTATACTTGATACACACATTTATTATATAAGTGAAGAAAATCATAATTTCAGTCTCGACGTAAGTTATGCTATATGTATGCATTATATGATATTATTTTATTTGCCAAAGGCAAATTAAAACTCTTCAATTCAAGGTAACTGTTTTTACTTTCTTATACGAAGTAATAAATAAGTATTATATAATGGAAAAAACGATCACGAGATTTTAACAGATATACACATTTTGACTGGGGTTTAATTATTTTTGGAATAACGCGCGCGTGAGTATGATTATGAGAGAGAGCTCTACAGCCAAAATGATTGTAAGTAAAATTATGAACGTTGAGAATCAAAATTTGTATATTGCTTGCAAGAAAACCTTCTATTTTTTAAAAGAATACTCAAACCGGAAGTGCATATTTACTTCAGTAATTTTTTGCGGATTCTTCAATATCTCCGAAACGGTTGCAGTTGCAGTAAAAATAGTAACAACTTTAGTTGGAAAAGAATCTTCAAAAACTGTACCGGTTATAAGAAAATTGATATTGAAACTCTTAAACTTCTTATTTATGTTGACATATATTTAATAAATAATATGAACTATACCTGTCAATATATTAACAGGAAAACAAAATAGACTAAAATAATTTAGGATTTGGCATTTGACATCGATTGAAGAAGTATATAATGAATTCTTCAAATAGTTTTAACCAATTATTCAAACTAATATACCTACTATGCATAAGAAGGACCAGTGCAAGACACTGCAGATCTTTTACATTTTTTCCCCAAGAATAATAGCTAGTTATGTTTTGTAGAATATTCTATCTTACTATATGCGCATTAATACCTACATGGACATCGGACAATAACAAATACTTATATAACACAGATGATACCGATTTCATCAACTGCCTTCTTTGCGTGTTAAATGTTGTTGTTGTTTGTGATTGAATGCGCATGTACGAATATAAGCCTTTTCTGTGGTGAGATGGACGTGTTAGTTAATTTGTGATTTGATTGATTCATAAATATATGTAATTTTAAAGTATGTTTGTGTTAAGTGAATCAAATGATATTAAGTAACGTGTATGCCTGTGGCCTAATGGGAAAATACGTATGTGTGTGTACCGGTGTCCGTATTTTTACGTGTCGATATTTAGGTACACGCGATCGTGTTTTGTGATTCGTTTGTTTGATCGGCCATCTCATTTTGTTTGACATTTTCGAAATGATAGTCGTCGAAATTAAATTTATTCAGCAGCTGTGACCAGCTGATATGTCAATATGTCGCGTTTCAGTTTTAATGACGTGTTACCAAAATTAATTGATTTTGCTTATTTACGTACAATTTTTCATTTTATATTCGAAATTATTTTATATTTACAAATACACACGCGTATGTCGCTATGTTAAATATAAAGTTATTTGACATGCCCACATAGAGGCAAAATACTGGGGGAAAAATGAATTCCATCCGGTCTTCAAAAATTAATATTTTAGGATTAGGAATTGATATGTTATATTGTTTAGAAACACCGCTAAATATACTGCGGCATTTTTTTTTTAAATATTTGACAAAATGAACTTCAAATATATTTTGTATATACTTCTATTTGTTAAACAAAGTAAATTATAAATCAAAATTTACCCAAAAAATAGGCTTATTCAACAACGAAATACAAAAACACAAAAGTTGCCAACCATATTATCAATGCACATGATTTAAGTCCGTGATAGACATATATGAGTAAAAATTGTTTAATTCCAATCCAATTAAAACTGAGCCTGGAATAAATCAGTTCAATTCTCCCGTACGTACATTCACATATGATTTACAATCTTAAAATTTATATATCGGGATTGAACTCCGCATGTGAACGTTTGAGATGAATGATAGAACAAATTCATTTAAGTTGCGCTTTTAGTAGGACTGGAATTAAAAACTGACTTGAATTCTTTCAAGTGAATATCCCAAACTGATACGAGACATGCGCAATACATTTTTGACATGCCACGGTTTACAACAAACTCAAGTTTTGTGGTTTTTGTTTGGATGGGAGAATACTGTTATAGCACATTTGGAAGAAGATTAAATTAATGTTTATGTTAGATCAACCACAAAAGAGCGAGTAACGGTGTTCTAAAGAGGCTTATCCGTTTCGAAAACCAGATTTCAATACATATCAAAACCAAACATGTGAACACGACGTATTCACATAATTGGTTTCCGATTCTCACATGTTCAACACGTGAGAATCGAATTGAATTCAATTTTATTATATAGTATTCAATCCTTATATATCAATAAACATAGATCTTATAATCCTGATAATTGTCCAAAAGCTGAATGATAACTATTGTAATAGTCATATTTGGCTTCATTTATCTACTCTTGATACAAATTAAGGCTACAAAACAAGGTGCCATTTTGTTTTGTATTCAAATAAATAACTACAATTTTCAATAAAGAAAATAGAAACCACTAAAATAACATTACCACGTACATGATTATTGCAGTACAACAGTAATAGAATTTGCTTTCGAAAATTTTTAATTTCTTATACGTAGTACACCTTTTGACCTTCCCTGAGTCGAGTCTGACTATTTTCGGAATTTCGTCGGTGTGTGTGTGTCTGTAAGGGCACTACAGCCAAAACTGCCAAATCATGGCTTACAAGAAACCCGCTTATTTTTGACAAGAATAGTCAAACCGGAAGTACATGTTTACTATAGTCATATTTGCAGATACTGCAATATCTCCGAAACGGCTGCACTTACAGCTAATATAGTAGTATTGTAGTAATTGCTATTGAAATGTTTAAATATTTTATTTATGTTACCATAGTTACGCAGGTGTGGGAAATTATATTTATGACAAATGGATTTGGTGAAAATGTGTTTCAAAGGTTAGTAAAATATTAAAAAATATTATATATACATATTTTGTTAGGTTTTGTTAATTTGAAGACTAATAATAATTTATAATATAGTGTAATGAATAATTTATTAATTTGTATTCATGATAATCTCGAGATACAAATTGCGCTACATGCAGTATGTGTAATCCTATTCCATTTAGCCGTATCTGGGAAAACTATGACAAAAAAAGTAGGTTTTTTTAAAGCTTGTTTATAAATAATGATAGATACAATAGCTACTTTTTTACGTAACCTTCAGATCTATTTATAAATTTAGATATATGTACATATAATTTTTTCTCTTTTTCCAATGTATGCGTAATATATGTAAAACAATGATCGATATATCTCTATAATGAAATAGTATTTCTGAATCAAGTTACACATTTTAAAATAAATTCATGTTTTGAGGATTAAACAAACAGTGAAACCATATACTTTTGCTTTGAAACCTCGTTATTACATTAAATCGTATCGAATCAAATGATACTAACAATACAATAAAATTAAAGCTTCGCAACACTTTGATTTTTTAATCAAAATTAAATTTATTTGTTTCTGAAGCAATAAAAATGTAAAGTGATCCCATAAAAGCTCGTATAGTAACACAAGGAAAAACCTCGGGGAAAACAATAAAGGAAAGAGTATTTTTCCAATGTCGTGACACTCGTGATTAATTATAAATAAAGTGATGGTTGTTTTCATCTGTTGCTAGTTCCATTACTTTTATTGGTTTTGTCCGTGCATCGCCCCTCATTTCCCCTTCTGACAGTAGCCTATCACCTAACATATACTTAGTTCTCAATCATTCGAACCTTAACAACAACAAACCAACAACGACGCTGTTTTGTAAGTCGAGTTTTTAATTTCCTAATCGATGATAAATGGGAAACATTTCTTACTTAGTATTCTCCAAGGAAGTAATCAGTGAAACAAAAGCTTTAACCCATTAACCAGTGAAAACGTACACGAAAAAAGAGAAAAACCTAAAGAAACGAGCTACACCAATAAATTGTCAATATAATTGAATTTGAAACCGCTGTTGGCGCTGTTTCCAGAACAAAATATATCGTTCTAATTTATAATATTTCTTTAGTTAGAAACTGAGTTACACACGCTTTGATCTATGTTTCTGCAATTCTATAAATGGTCTCGATGTTATTGCACGAAAGCTAGTTTTTTCACGCGACCTAAAAACAATTACATTTAAATATTTTCAATGTGTATCAAAGTCAACCGTGTGTATATATGTTTTGCTAGCAATTAAAGTTACGAAAAATAATTATATTCTTCTAATATTTTTCGAATAAACAACATGTTTGCCGGTCGAGCGGACACTTTAATTGCCTTTTTTAATGAGGCGTATTTTCTCGTCTAACCAAAACACTTTAGTTCGTGTCTATAGAGTATAATGTATGACGTCACCAAACCCATAATGTTAAGCTGCAATCATACTCTATTCACTAAAGATTCAATAGTACTCGATAATTGATTTAAATTTTGTTTAATACAATACAAGTCAAGTTACACAAATACATATAAATTACACGGAATAAGTTGAGAATAGTCAAAGATAATTTAGTTTATTTGCCACATGTCGCCCATGTTCAATACTGGATTGAGTAAAAATTTATAAAAATAGAAATTTGCTCGGCGATTTGGTGCGGCCTACACGAAAGGTTGCCAAGTGAATTAAAACCTTAGAGATAAGTGAACCCCTGCATAATCAGACTCGGGGATGAAGTGCTTTGAATGCGCGACTAGAATACACAATGTTGCAAACATTGCAAAAGAACGGAATGGAAGAGACACCGAAACGATAACGATGAAAACGAAACGAATGAATGAATGAATGAAATTAAGTGGATGAAGTGATTTAGCGAACGAAAGATGTACAAAAAGGGAAATTTAATTATTCCATACCGCCATTCATTTTTAATACGTACGGTATATTTGTTTGTCGTAATATACTTTACCTTCTGTCCTTTAAAATAACCGCAAATGTTTGCAGCTAGTTGATGGTAGTAAAGAAAATCTCAATAATATAATAGTACCTAATTATATTTAAAATAACAATTAAATTATGTTAAAAAAGTACATATAACGAGCTCCGCTTACTATAAAACAAAGCGACACTTTAATTCTAATAACGTCATAGCGGTTTGATATAAATTTCGACATTTGGAGATATTAATATCTTGTGGTTGGCATCTGAAATTATCCTATCATTATATTAATATAGGAATTTGGACTTAACTCCAGTTTTGTTTGTGTTTAAAATAAATCATTTCGTTTAAAATGTTTTTGTTATTTTCAAACCATTTAGTGTTCATTTATTGTTTTTGCTTTTGGAAAAACGAGCGCAAAAAAAGTAGGATTAAAACAAAAATTGTAAAACAAAAACTACACATTTCGAGTTTATTCTCCACTATAAATTTTAATTTAATATTGTTTTAAACCAAAATAACATTGCCGTTTTGTAATTCCATAATGGATCGCTATAATAGAATGCCTAGATTGCAACCATTGCACCATTCGCGTAATTCTTCAGATGGTATTACTAGTTATTATTATTATCGACTGATTATATCGATGAAAATTGATATTCTATATCGCTTTTTGAAGAAGTTTGCGTGAATGTAAATTTGTAAGCAAGATATGATGATTTTTAAAATTAATCTAAGAGATTCGAGACAATATTCGAATACGGCCATTGCATTTGCGTTTTATTATTTATTGCAGGTAATGCTATAACTTTATAGATTAAAAATAGAAAATTATGCCTGTAAACATTTGTAAAATAAAACCAATAACTTAATTCAGCACGTTTCTTTTTCTCATTTCACGACGCCTATAAATATAAAACGCGTAAATTTAAATTCATGTGTATACAAATGATGTAACTTATTTACGCTTATAATTTTTATGATTCATGACAAATTCCACAAAATAAAATATTACATTCTTAAAATCACCAACCAAAGTACCGTAGCAAATAAAATTGCGACATTAACATGCAAAATTAGACATATTTTGTTTAATGAGTAATAAAAACGATTATACATACATGAACACATACATACATACATACATAAGGTCATGCCTATTTCCATCATATGGGGTGGCAGAATACCCTTTACATTCATCCCATCTTGACAATCTTTCGCCATTCAATTCTAGCCTTAGAAACTTCTTTCACTTCATTCAGAATCATTAGATTCTTCATACTTGCTCTACTATTCCGCTTGCTCACAACTTATCTTTCGCGCAACTCATTCTCAATCATATTTATGCACTTATTCCTCGGACGACCCCGCATTCTCACAGCATTCTACTTGCGCTTGTAAATCTTTTTTGTTAATCTTTCATTCGACATGACCATACCACCTCATTAGACTCTCACCTATTCTACGTACGACAGTTTTTACAATATCGCACTGCTCATACACCCACGTATTTCTCTTTCTGTATCTCTTTGATACACCACAAATACCCTTTAAAAATTTAATTTCCACAGAAATCACACGCTTTTTATGCTTGGTTTACCAAACCCAACATTCACTTCCATACATCAACGATGACACAATTACCTTAGAAATGTTAAAATTTATTGCAAATATTCTTAAAACTCCTAAAATCTTACAACCAGCAGACACTCTTCTCTCAATCTCGCAATCATACTTTCCATCCCTCGTTAGAGAATAAACAACCTAAATAAACAAACTTTTTCACTTCCTCTAGCTGATATCCATCTACCACAATATTACACACTGTCCTGCATTCATTCTTTTCGAACACCATAAGTTGTGATTTACCTACATACATTCAGTTCAAGATTCATATCCTTTCCTACTGCACTTATATTCTGTATCATTCTTCTCATTTGCTCTTCTGATTCACCAAAAACTACGAAATCATCTGCATAAGTTAAAACAGGAGATGATCTAGTGGTTTTTGTAACATATTCAGAAGTAAGTAGTTGATATCTAGAACTTAGTTACAATGGATTGAATTTACAATGGATGAACATATTTCAAGCTATTCAAATTGAAAAGAAACAGCTATAGTTGCATAATGTTTCATATCAACTTTTCATCAAAATTTAATATTTTATTGTATTGTGTTGCGAAGTCATAACGATCGCTAAACAAATATGTGTGTTGCATTTGCATAATATGCAGTTAACGTTATTATATTAAAATAAAATTCTGGTAAAATAATGTAATACAAACAAGTGATGACAAGTCAATAGAGCAAGTAATGACTTGAACAAAGCTACATTTATGATAAGCGCATTTGCTGTTTATTTGTTTATGTTAATAGCCACTCAATAAATCCAATGCTATCAAATTATGGATTTGAGTTGGACGCTTGAAAATGCTTCCAATTTCAAATTCTAATAAAATTATCGGATATCGAAATGGGATTTCAGAAGTTGCTCTAAAATTCAAGCGGTTGATATATTGAGGTGACCTTTTAGGCTGTTCCTGTCGACATAATCCTAAGACGATTGTACTTTACTAGTTTAATAAAACGCAGTATTATGTGTATGCACGCAAATGTTAACTATATATAACTGTCTTTATATAGAGGACAAGAGAAGATACAATTAATAAATGCCAGTAAGGTATTACATGTTACACGGCCAATCGATAAATTCCAACATATATAACAAATTATGTTAGAATTATTGCCGACAAATTGGATACGTGACTGAATACCACACCACACACACAACCATGCAGACAAAGACGACAATATATGAGAACACCATTCAAATAATTGAGTTACCGTAAGAAAATGAGAATCCAAGACTCCCTTGACAAATTAAAGCAAATTGAATTATTGATTTTATTTAGAATATAACTACTTATATAGTGTATTTCAGTTTTATTGTTGCGTGCAGCTTCTTATAATATACGTAATTAAACTCAGTTTTCTATTTTTACTTTTTTAAACGAAGTAATAAGTAAATATCGCTATTAAGAGGGAAAAAAATTAAAACGAAATTTATCGGAAATATCTATATAGATGTCCTCGAATCTAATTATTTTTGCAATGTGTGCTTTAGCTCCAAAATGATTAAACGAACAAATATAATATTTACTTTTTCATTTTATATTAATAATATAATACTTATGCTATCCCGCGGCGCTTGTTCTTGACTTAGTATATTTACATTATTTTAACAGATTGTAAAAGTCAATCTATTAATCCACAATCAATCTACTACGATGGAAATTATATTATTTTATTATTTAAACATGCTGATTAGTAACTTTTATGTATAAAATTGTAATTTATAATATGAAACAGCTATAGACGATTACTAAAATTAACGCGATATTGCCGCACAATCTGTGACATCCAATCACAGCCAGTGTCCATGTAATATGTTACATTGCTACGACTTGTCATTGGCATTAATATGAATAAACACAATTTAAATTAAAATTATCAACAAAATATAGATTACCATTGAAATTTTAATGTTGCATCCTCTTTTTACGCTTTTTATTAAATTTAAACATGAAAAGATACTTTTTTGTTGTATGCGGATTTAAATTGCGAGCGTATATGTTGGATATTTATTTTATATACGTTCCAAATTAGGTTGAAAATAGAATGAGAAATCTTATAAAACGTTACTATTTTTACACCGAACTACGACAGACTGGAAGAATTAGTACAGTTGTTTATTTTATATTTTAATTTAATTATCCATGCCCCAGTTTTCAAGATACACGTGATAGTGCTACTTTAAACACAGTAATGCAGAAGCAACGCAATTAGACATGAGAACACGTTAAAACTTAAATGAAACTAAATTGTACTTACAGATATAGTTGCATCATTCAATAACAATAGAATACGAGAAATGGACTCACCTAGAACAAAAACAAATTCGATAAGTACATAACATAATAATCAGTATCTCATTAAACAGATGGTCATAATTAAAATAAACAAAATTAATTAATTACACAGATTAAAGATACGAATTATAAACACAAATGTTGCCATTGTAAGTGTTTTAAGTGTAATTTTGTAAATTCTAATTTTTATTGTCTGATACTCATATATTGTTAATATTGTAATAAACGACTAATATATTCATGACTTCGTTTGTGGTGTTTGAATCAAAACTGTAGACAATCAATTATAACATTAACCTCGGCCAATTGAATACAATCAAAACACTACCTTGATAAATAGTTATTTAAACAATTACTCTTTTAAATAGTACTACTTTTACAGTAAATTAGCAAATATCAGACTTACGTTTAAATTTCCCTAGTTGTCATACTTTCATATATAATCATGTTATACGGTCATACTTTTTGCTGCTTAAGGTTAGAGCTGTTCATTTCAGTTATGTTTAGTGACATGTTAAATTTTGATTTGGTCAACTAGTTTTAGTTAGAAATGGTCATCTTCGGTCCTTGACTAAACAGTATGGCGACATTCCGGATAGACACTAACATTAACTGCATGCCCGAACTAAACCACACAACTTAACATCCTTTATAGTATATTATATTTATATATTATTTAGGTAAAACTTCAAATCGCTAGATGGAGAATTGGATTTATAATTGTAATAAAACTGACATTTTTGAACAAATTTAAAAGCAAATTTTGAAAATTCATTTCAAATTAAACACATCGATGATTATTAAATACACTTTTTTTAACTGTAATAGTATACTAGAAAACGAATTTTAATGAATTTCTATTGACCTATTTCTCTTTTCGAACAGCTTAAATGAGTGTATATTCACGCGTATGCGCGTTTGATGATATTAATTCCTATATACAAAGGTAATATTGGTATTAAAATTAATGATTTTTTTAAATAACACGTATGTAACTATATTGTATGAGGAGTGCGTTTATATTCCACGATTTTGTTTTACGACTATGCTTTTGTTTGTTTTCAATTTCTTTTACGAATTTATATAAGAAAGTATAGTAATTATGAAAGTGTTCGAACACGAGATTTTAACGGAAATACACTCTTTTGATTTTCCCTGAGTCGAGTCCAACTATTTTCATAATGACGTCTGTGTGTGTGTCTGTTTATCTGTAGACGCTTTAGAGCCAAATTGGTTGATGATAGAATTATAAAACTTTAAACTTAAGACTGGTGTATGGTCTAGTTGTGCATCTATGGTTTTTGAAAATAATATTCAAGCCGGATATGCGTGGTTACTCTAGTCATTTTTGCAACTTCTACAATAACTCTAAAATGGCTGCACTTACAGGAAATACAGGCACATTTCTAATAAAAAATATTAATATTCTGCACAACTTTCGTTTAAATATTTTCTTCAAAATGAGTAAAATGTTAAAAATAATATATATAAATATTTTGTTAGGTTTTTAGTGTATATGAAAACTAAAACATCGGCCATGTATTGGCCCTAAAACTTTCTTTACGTAGTCAGTATATTTAGATTTGATAGTATATAAATAAAAATATAAAAATGTTAAAATTCAAGAAAATATTTACATTCATGCCCAATAAAAGTGTAAAGTTAGTTTATTGTCAGATTTACAAAGAAAACATATGTATTTCAGATTTTAAATGTTGGATTTATAGTAGTAAAAAGAAAATATTTTTATTTATTACATATTATTAAAAATTATTATGGCCGGCATTTTTTAGTGTTCAAACTAACTTTATACCAGAGAAAATATTTATATATAATATTTTAAATTATTTACTAACCTTGTATCGGTTTTTCACTAATCTTATTTGTGACACTGACAATAAATGTTAAATGTCAAATATTGGAATATTTAAAACAATTGACATGCATAGTAGATGCGATTTATTATATATGATTTCCCATACCTACGTAACTATGGCAATATCAATAAGATAAGATCTTGTAACTGGTACTTTTTGAAGAAATGTTTCAAACAAAGTTGTGCAGAATACTAATATCTTTCAATGTTATTCTAACTATTTTTTTACTGCAAGTATGCCGTTTCGGAGATATTGCAGAAATTGCAAAAAAGTCTTAAGTAAACATGCACTTCCGGTTTGAATATGCTTTTCAAAAATAGGAGGTTTTCGCCCCAGGCATATACAAATCTTAAGTTTAAAGTTTCATAATTTTTATCTTCAACGTGTAGGCTGTAGAGCGCTTACACACAGACACACACAGACGTCATTCCAAAAATAGCTCGATTCAGGGAAGGTCAAAAGGTGTATTTCCGTAAAAATTTCGAGATTTTTTTTTTCGTGATTACAATACTTATCTATTACTTCGTAAAAGAAATAAAAACGCCCGGCTATAATCATTGCTAATGTAACATAATGAATAATTATATTATCCAATGTTTTATGTTTGTAATAGTGATTATGATGATTTTTTAAATTTTATTCTACCTTGTAGGTAACTGGGTTACGTTGACATGTTTCATCATCATTACATGTCAAGTAATAAATCAGTATATATCATACCATCTTTATTTCATATATAATATAGTTATCGCGTAATTAGAAAACAATATAACCAACAATTTCCAAGAAAGAACCAGCCCACAAAGATGATAAACAAACCATACACCGCATGTTATAACATACCTGTATATAATTATTTAATCATTGGAATTTAAAACAGAATTCATTTAAATATTCATTTGGGGCGGCAAACGTGCCTGCAAAAGACTAGCAATTATAGAAAACCGAGTTTGATTAACATAAAGAGAATATCTGATGAAACAGCGAGCGTATACATGAAGTAAAATGACGTCCAAATAGTTGAAAGTAAAAAATAATGGAAACAGCGAAGTTTTTAAATCAGATATAAATACAAATGGTGTTTACAAAACAAAAAACATTCTTTTAAAAATCAGTTGAGGTTTGCGATGTAAGCAATAGTTACTTCAGATAGTATTTATTTATTCAACTTTATAAAAAATTCATCAAACACCAGAAGAATATTAAATTTGACGCACAGTCGAGATTAATGATGAATAAGATTCCGTAATTCATTTTGAAGTAAATTATAGCGGTACTGTTACCAGTAACAAATACAGGGAGTCAGGACACTAGTCGCGGCAAATATCGGCCACGCGCATTGATATCACACAATACGCTGAAGAGGAAACATTTATTTCCTATAGCGACGCACGCAATAATAATAATAACTAATATACATATGTCATCTACTGATAAGTTATTAATTTTCGACTTCATAACATTTCACTTACTCATTACTAGTCAAGTGATGGGTCTATTTTGACATGTAATCAATTTTTCTTCATTAATCTGAGATAAGTATATAAAACTTAAGGAAGCAATTCGGCGCCTTTATAAACTTGTAAGAATGTTATCGATAAGTTGTTATTTATACAAGCCATAGCGTAAATATATTTCATAATATTGAACCAATTTTCCTTGCAAATTAAGGTAACATTGAGATAATATATTATTTCTATGCCACTTCCTGGTACATCTCAAAAAATCTGATGAAATCAGTTTCATCTTAAATATAGGCACATCGAATACCGACGGTTTTTCGATATAGACACTAAAAACTAATATATGAGAATTCTTTCAGCATATACATTTGTCGCTATCAATTCCAGAATCATGTATTTCGAATTACTTCCGCGGAGGATCCGTAGTTATTTGAACTCTCAAGTATACATCTAAATAATTCACTGGTAATTTATAAAATGTGTATCTTTTACGGAACTAAATCAAAGGATCTCACAAATTGAATCAACGAAATTTCTTTATTTTATTGGTGTCTGAGATAAAATAAATAAATGGCTTGCTTGGATGAAATTTGTTATAAATAATGTTTACTTATGGTGCAGAGTTTTCGAAAACCTGCTGCTAAAACGAATGAAACTTATACTCACGCAAAATAACGGACTACTTGAACTTCAGAAAAGAACATGCGACAGTAGAACAATTCCATCGAATTGTCAAAAATACTAATGAGGACTTAGAAACGAAATGGTACTGTTCTGCAGAGTTTTTAGATGTTAGCCAAGCATTCGACAAAGTTTAGCATGATGGATTACATTACAAGCTGAAGGTAACACTTCCAAGTAAAATGTACCTTATCGTAAAATCATACCTAGAGCACACAACACTTTTTCCTATACAATCCAGGATACCACAAGGTAGCGTGTTAAAACCTATACTCTATCTCTTGTATACAGCCGATCTTCCAACTCTCCAAACATCTACATTCGCAGATGACGCAGCCATGCTAGCATCAAGCGAAGACCTTCAAACCGCAACAAATAAATTACAAGATCATCTCAATACAACGCAACAAAAAAATGGAGAAATATCGTCAACGAAAGCAAATCTGCACATGTTACCTTTATAACAAAAAAGAAAACATGCCTCCTCCCCTTAGTGTACCTAAATAATCAACTTATATCTCCAGTTGAGAGTGTGATATAACTAGATATGCACCTGGGGTCAATTTTTGACCTATCGTTTCTATACAAATTGTTCGTAACTAAGTGATGACCTACGTTATTCTATTTTTCAGCAGTAGTTTTTTTACGTGTTCGCAAGTTTTTGTTCGTTTATTAGCGAGCGGATGGAGAGCTGTGAACTACATAAAATACAAAAAGGTATATAGGTTATATTTGATTAATTTTCTTGAAGCTCTTTAGACAATCTTTATAAATATAAACACTATAGAAAAGTTTATAATAATAATGGATGATTTGACGAATGGAATTGCCAATCGGAAGTTGGAAAATGCAGAAATACAATATCGTCGCAATAATGTACATAATCCGCACGGCCCATTCGTTGAATTAAGTGAAAGGCTCTTTGTAAATATATTTTAGGCTCTCAAAAGAATTATGCAAATATTTAATAAATTATATAGAGCCATACATGAAGCCATTACAAAGAGCAACTGATTTAGATGTGCAGACAAGAGTATGTAATATGTATTTATTTAACTGCCTTATTAATATTACTAAGATTGAAACGTATATTTATAGGTTTTAGCGACTTTAAAATTTTATGCAAGTGGTAGTTAACAGCCTGATGTTGGTTTAAATAAGTATCTTGATGTATCCCAATCAACAGTTAGTCGACCCATTGTAGAAGTTACCTAAGCTTTAAACCATCCAGATATTTTTAATGAATGGGTCAGTTTTCCAAATAATTTTGACAAACTCAATAAAATTCATAACGATTCACTTGGAAATATTAAAAACTACTGTAAATTGTATGCACAGTACACAAATGTCAGCTAAAGCTCAAACAACTCTCTTGGTTGCTTGGCCGGAAATCTAAACTGACACTGAAGAATAAACTATTAAGCAACAAAGTCATATTAAACCCAGTTTTGACGTATGGGGATCTGCAAGTGTATCAAATATAGAAATACTTCAAAGATTCCAATCCAAAACAATACGAGTCATAGTAAATGCACCATGGTACGTGAGAAACCAGATGCTGCATAATGACCTTAACAAAGAAACAGTAAAAGAAGAAGCAAATGCTGCCAGCTTGAGATACCTGCAGATATTAGAAAACCATCCACATCCTAGCGCCGTAAATCTACTAGACAATAGCGAAAATACAACGAGACTAAACAGATATAAGCACTTAGACATACCATTTCGTTTTCTCTAAGCAAATAGCTAATGTTAGTAAAATATAATAGCGTAAGTTAATTCAAATACGGGTTCAATGTCACTGGACATTAATATTGCAAAACAAATACAGGTTAAAGCATTTACTTATTGTCTGACATATGACAGATTGTAAATAACAAATTTAAAAAAAACTAATGGGGTAAACATGCATACTAGCTCGAAGTATTTGAAACAGAAAATATTATAGTTCAAACAATAACGCCGCTTTTGGCCACTGAAGGTTTAGGAAAAGTATATTTACTGACTATAATAAAAATAGGGAATCAATTACACGTATTCATTTTTTCCGTTTTACAAAACATACATAAAATGTTGTCATCAAATACCATTGGTTCTAAGCATTATTTATTCTTCAGAGTAATATTATAATATATTATAAAAAATTGTCTTAATTAACATCACTTCCAATTTAAAATTGTTAATTTAAATTTGTCATATTGTATTAAAAAATATTACGAGTTTAATTAATATTGGTTCCTTTTACCTGAAGGATGAAGTTTCAGAATCCTATCTTGAGCTACTATGAAAAGTAAACCCGGTGATGATACAATGGAAATATATGGTTTTAATTTTTTAAATTAAAGATATACGTCATCCAAATAAATGTGTTTCTGTATCTAAATACGAAGTCGAATAGATTTACTTCATAAATATCAAATAATAATTTTACCTTGTCGAGTTTCAGTGATAATATTTACTGTTACTGTGTAACATAATATTTGATGAATTGTGAATGTTTTTTTTTTCTGCAAAAATATTACCGCCAGCTCCAATATTTTAACACAACACCAACTTGCTAGATATCGAAGATAAATATTTACATTCATATCTTACGGAAACACGGATCGACAAAAATATGGGGTAATCTTTGATAAATAGAACAACGAATTTGTTTGAAGACATCATTTAGTTACAAACAACGAATTTTTGATTAATTCGATAACGGTGAAACTCTACGATAATATATCAAGAGATCGAGTTTGTAAAATATAAAATATCCGGCCAAATACTATTTTTAATTCTACCATGAAAAACTCGCTAGATATTTAAAATTTAACGATTTCAATCAAAGAAATGTATGTACTGCAGATTAGTTTAGTTTAGTATCACCATGATAGTTTTCGATTTTTTTGTTTGGAAAAAACAAAAAGTCTATGAATTTCAATATATGCAACTTTGAACGCCATCCACGTTTAAGTTATTTAAGTTGGACGTATGAATAAATTTAACTCTCTACAATAATGCCTACGCTCTATTTTTTCTTATTTCTCACGATATACACACCATTTTATTACTTTTAATTTTTGCATATTGCCAGGAAATAATATGTTTCTATATCTTCGTTCATTTTTCCTAGCGAACGGTGCAAATGTAAACGTTCATTATCTTTGGCGATTTTCAGAGCTAACATAATCTATATTGATTGAACTATATGTCTTATAGCGAGCGAATATCAAGTGATTTCGCATTATGAAGAGAAACATATTAGTCTACAAATAACAATTGTTAAATAGAAATTCAAACTAGACTCGCCCCATCACGTTATTTTTTACATTTATCACTAACCCAAAGTAAAATATCAACAGACATCAGTAGTTATACCACAGGCATCTGTCGTTATTTTGTACTACTATATTTACAACAGTATCAATCTTCTTGAAAGACACCAGAAAATATCCAACTGGATTATAGCGCCGTCATGTTAACATTGAATGGATAGATGCTTGCTACAGAATTTTAAAGCTCTTTGTTTTCGTAATATGCTCATTCCGTAGTAATATTAGTTTCTTTAATTGATACAGAATTGTTGCAACAGTCCGTCATTGTATAGCATTGTGGGAACATTTATCTTTGTACAAACAACAAACCGCCAGTTGACTTATAAATATTTATTAAATTAGCAAAGATAATTCTAAGTGTGAAATTTCTTTTAAAAACATAACATTACATTTTCTGTCTTATTTTCTAAACTCAAAATCGCATGCTTTTTACCAACGACGCCATAAAAGTAGATATTTAGTGTATCTTAAATGTGTAAAACGCAATATATTATTGAATTTAATGGACATATGGGTACTTCTAACAATCTTAAAATTATGTTTCAAATGTAAGAATGGACAAAAACGTAGCCCAATTTTGAAAAAAAACATTGGCATTAAGTAGTGTTTCACAAACCCAATATCAAGTAAATATATGTTGTCAGACATACTATCACGGAAATACAAAGTATACGGTGAAAAGGAGGCATGAAAAAGAGAAGACAGCTAGGACGATCACAGAAAATAGGTGGGAACCGTCCAGTTGAGAAGAATCGAAGTGACATTATTGAAAATGCTGAATCGAGTAGAATTCGAGTAGCCACGGGAACAGACCCTGTCGCATGAGTGGTTCACACCACTACGCTGTTGAATATCTTGCAGTGATAAAGATAGATATAAGAGAAACTAAAATAACATAGACTATCATTGACTGTTTAGTTCATCCAATGTAATTGCAAAGAACTTAAGTAATCGCAGATCAGTCAATAATCTTTTTCTCGAAATCAAACCTTTTTACTTTCTTATACGAAAAGTATAAGTAAACATCCTAATCAAGAAAAATTTTCAATTCAAAGATTTAACAGATATTTTCCAGTTTTGAGTGTATCTGAATGCATATTAATTGAACGATTATGTTTCAAATAATAAAACATATTTAAGCTTTTTATGAAATTCTCGGGTTAATCTTCTGTAACAAGTAACTAACATGAAATAATACCTTTTTTAAAGTACCTATAATTAAATAATTTTAGAAATTCTCGTCACATTTAAGACAATTCGAATTTTTTGTTTACTACAGATTTGAAATAATGCAAATCCATTTAGTTATATACGTTCGAAATACATCATAACAAAGAGAACTGCTTCAAGATGTATAGTACACATTCACCAAACATGTATAGCTATCAAGCAGTTTATGGACTGATATGTCGTCATTTTAAAGAGTATTTGTTGGTAATAGATAAAAACCAATATAATAATCGCTTTACTTCTATTAAAATATGTATACAATTTAACACAATTCTGTATAGCGAATGAAAATAACAAAATTTTATTAAAAAGAAGAATTATAAGATTCTATCACGGTTTTACGGTTACCCTCGTAGTTACCGATTCTCGTACGAATTGACCGCCTCGTAATCCTTCCTCTTCAAAAATTTTCCAATCGCCAATATAAAATATTCTATATTTCGAATTTTTTATCCATATGTATATAGAATTCATGAATTTATTTTTCAATTCCACTTTAACAAGATTCCGTATAAATGTAGTGTCAATTGGTATATTTTCTCAAATACCCATAATTCCAAGCATGTTTCCTTTATTATATTAATCAACGGAATTCACAAACTATAAATTACTTTATATTATTCATATATTATTAGAATTAGAACTAAGAAAAAGATATTTGACTTGAACTGATTCAAAATCAAACGAACCACGCCAAAATAAATACGGAATGGTTAGATTTATAATTAAAATACTATCAAATATTAAAACTTTCTAATATTTGATACCTTGGGAGTATTGAATATTGAAGGTAATTTTTTTATTAAATATATCTTGATAGGAATATTACAATTGCTGCTTAAAGAAAGGTCAAGCATATATATACATTTGCAACAATGAAATCATAATATTGATATAAAATAATAAATCAACATAAAACAAATTAAAGAAAATAAATTATCAAAACAGAAAACTTGTGCAATCAATGTATTATGTATTAAACACAAATAATCCAGTTTAATATGTTATCTTATTCAGCAGTTTTATATAGATCATCTAATATTACAATATATCATATTAAAATCAAAATTTCATATTATCCTACTCTTCGGTAGTAAATAATGATAAAGAGAAATATCGCAAGAACGAACAAAGGAAATATGAGGACTACCACCACACATTATAACTGAATTCTTGCAAGGATTTTTTGTCGATGATCGGCGCATATGATAGCTTTGGGACGAAGAACATCCGTAGTACGTACGAAATTTTATTACAGGCGTTCAACTGAACGAAACCCATTGTGTGTGAAAACCCGATTTCTCCTCGGACACTTTTCCATACGTTTACAAATCCAGCTTATATTTAGATCGGTTCTCGTCAAGATGCAAATATTATTGGCCACCAGCTATGCCCGTCGGGTTGAGAATTTTGAGGTAAAAAGGACTGTGCATTGTAGATAGGCTATACCTTATATATAAGGAAAAAGTTGTCCAAAGAAATATTTTCTATTGAAGATTTCAATAGATGAAATCAAAACAAAACTAATTAATATTTTCACAACCATATTACATGGAAAGCAATTCAGCGTATATAGATTTAAATAGTTTTTTTTTTTTTTGGTTTTGTTCTGTTAAATATTAATTTAACAGAACAAAACAAAACAAAAACTATTTAAATCTATATGCCTACACTATTATGGTTTAAGGTCACTTGTCCGTGTCACAAGCAAATAAATATAACTAATACATTTCATAATTCAAAGTTGAAAAATTATGTTTCAAGTGCAGTCAGGCACATAGTTATCTAAGGATGCATTAGGTTGCTACTCACTGCTATATATCGATCCATCCAATGTATGTTGTCATTTAATTTCTGGTTGATAGGTAGTCCTATGTCATGAACTTTCCACATAAAGTACCTTCAAATAAAAAGTCTATGGCACTCAAATCAGTGGCTCATGCTAGTGGCTAGTTTTAGACGAATTACAACGACGGATCGACTACGGCGTAGAGCATTTGAAATGTGTCATTTAAATGTTTAAACAAAGAATAGAAAAATATATTGATTAATCACATTTGTAAATATATAAACAGACAATGCTTTATGAATAATAGTGTTATAAGTTGTGAATTAAATTTAATATTTACAATAAAGTGAACGTCTATTTGTAAAAGCTATGGCAGTATAAATTTTTAGATCGCACACGCCAAGAAGTCATTTATGATCGATTACAATTTTTTAAATGATAAAATATCAACTAATTATTCATAGACTGTAGGGTACGAATAGTTAAATTTAAACGTAAAAGTGACACGGCGTCAGAAATATTTGACATTTATATTTTATGTATATTTTATATTATACTAGCAAAAGCACCTCTATAATTACGTTTTTTTTGCTATTGTTTATCTTATGATAATAAAAAGAAACCCAACGAATAAATAGAATATTATGTCTTCAGGCTAATAATTAATGGATTCTCCTAGCTCATCCAGATACGTAGGCAACCATCTTACGTAGTTTTGTAACTAAAAACTGCTAAAAACTTATCAACATTAAATTTCCTGCAGGCTGAAAATAAAATGAAAACTATCAGAAATTATTAACTGTCGTAGAATATCAATTTTATTACAAAATTTATTATTTTTTCCAGTTTCACGACTTAATATAGAACATTAACATTTTTTATATTTATAAGTTGGTAATATTTACACATTTGCTACGTTTACATATACTATTGTAGCTTGTTTATTTCGTTTAACGTTTGCAATTTTGTTGTGGTTAACTTATTCGGCTTTTCAAAAAAAACCTTCAAATGAATTGTAAACCTTAGTTTATTGTCAAGTTTCTAAAAAATATATTTTAGATTTAAAATGTTCAATTCTATAATAGTGTAACCGTGCAATTTCAAACTAGTAACTTTTGACTGACGTAAGATTGTTGCTTGCGTACCCGGACTATAGAAGACGTTGGTATATAAATAATATTCACAAGAAGAAACTTATGCTTTTACTGCATAAATAAAAACTTATCCTGAAAACGTTCAAGAAACGTTTGAGCAGCGTATGTATGTAACAAACAAAATATTACTAAAACCCGATATTATCACCTTCAGATACATTCTAGATAACTACCTGTCAGATATACTTAGGATATTTACATGTAAACAATTTAAATATTTACTATAGTCTCTTTTTCATAAGAATACAGCGTTATTCTTATCATGTACCTTGTCGCTCTCACTTATGAAGTATTGCTCCATTTTTCTCAACTAAAGGATAGCACTTGTGCTATGCTAGAGCAACAAGGTACATTTTAAAACTAACGCTATACTCTCTCAAAAACAGACCTTAGATAGTTTATCCGGAGCTTTATTCGGAAATGAAAATACTGACCCTAAAAGAAACAATTTTTTGAAACTCAGTTTTGTTTCGTAACTATGATTATGTTATTTTGACGACTTACGCATACATTCAAATTTCTATCATTAGTAATCCAGCTTGTATTCAGAAATTATATTGTTTGATTTTTATGTTTTAAGGTGAACCAATCAAGCTCAATTAGAAAAACATAGTGCCTACCAAATGAAAAAAAAAACCATTCGATGTGTATTTGCATAAAAATGCATTGATAAAAATTTAATTTTTTTTTGTATTAATGGAGAAAAAAATTAAAACTATGGAAAAATGCCTATTTTGGAAGTTTTTAATTAAAAAAAAAATGTCATTCGATTAAAAATGCATGGTAAACATTTCATTTATTTCTAACTAGTATTATTGGAGATAAAAAATAACAACCCCCAAAATAGGCACTTTTCCATAGTTTTTATTTTTTTTCTCCATTAATACAAAATGCATTTTTTTTCATTTGATGGGCACGATGTTTTAGCGAGCTTGATGGTTTACCTTAAGTAGCTACTGTAGAAATGCCATCATCAGCGATTTAAAAATAATTCATCATTGTATAATTTTCTAGAATTAGTATATTATAACATATTTCAAAACTTTACAATGAATCAATAATTATGTTTCCATCTAAAACTCTATTTGGGATACTTTTACACAAAAAAAAATATCCAATTGAATTTTTTCGTTTTACATAACTAAAAATTCAATTTAACTCCTATTTCACGAATTTTATTTGTATAAAACATATAAACAATAACAATACGCACAAAAATCACAATAAATATCTGGGTGAAAATAAATAATAAATGTCGGGTACATGCAATATTTCGTACTCTTTTTTTTTATTATTAAAATTATTCTGTTATTGTCAGTACTCGACAAAAGCGACGCACTCTCAGTCCAGCAATCAAAAAATGTAAATTCGAAATATTTTTCTGTGAAATTACGCTTTTTACAATTAACTCACAAAAAGCATTTTTATTCATGAGACAATAAATAAACTGATTTAAATTCCATTCTGATATCAAAACAAAACAAAAATCAAAAAACAATACACAATTCAATTCTATCTTCATTGCATGTAGTAAAGGGGGCCTGTACAATCCATAACTGCATGTGTTAGTAATTACACGCTGTTAATGTCGTTAAACAATTTATTTATGCATTCTTTTTTCAATAACTATTTATGTTGTTTAATGAAATTATTGAGTTCATCAGACAAAGTGGATGTACGTAATGATTTGAGAGCCATAAAAACTTATCGAACAGGTGTAGGAATTAGGAACATAATTTTGGAAATCAATGTAGTTTCCCTTATCCGTAAGAATTTTGATGATTTTATTGATAAAGCTACTAAACATCATTTATAGTGCTTAAATTAGAAATTCAGACTAACTTCACTCCCGCTTCATTCTTTCGTTGCAGTAAACTTAATAAACTATTTTTTTTAAATAATTTGTTCAACAATTATTATCGTTTTAAGTAACACAAATATCTCAGTAAATATTTCTGTCAATGCTCAGAGCTCGCCCTCGGCGAGCTGTTTAGCATTGGCTGTGCCAATGGGCAAACTTTTTCATGGCGAATTTCTGAATAAATAAACAATATTTGTACTATAGTTAAAATAATCATAGTGACAATCAAATCAACAATGACATAGTAAACAGACAAAGATATCTATTTTATATCTGGAGTATTATAAAAAATACATATTCGGCTGTGCCAATGTCTAAAGTGTAGCATGGCGAATTTCTGAATAAATAAACAATATATGTACTATAATTATAGTAATCAAAGCAACAATTAAACCAACAATAATATAGTAATAACTCAAAGATATCTTTATTCATAGTTTGGTTTTTATATAAAGTATATTCGGCGAGCTGTTGCCTAAACTTTGGCATGTCCGAATTTCTGTATAAATAAATATTGTATGCACTATAATTAACATAATCTAACTAACAATCAAACAAACAATGATATAGTAATCAATCTAAAATATCAACTGTAATATGTATTAGTCAAAACATCGCACAAGCCGGAATATGGTAACATATTTAAAGATTACAGCTTGTTAAAAACTAAACAAGAACATTAAAAGAGACGTACGCCCTTAAATATGGCACATTTTATTAAACACTAGTTAGTACCAGTAGCTAATTACGCCTAAGCTATCTTGTTTCAAATAATTAAAGTGTTAAAAGTCACTAACGAAGTCATGGTTTCTCAGTCTCGTCATATTCATAATGTGGTTAAAACAAAAGTTGAACCAGTTTTAATAGACATAATGCAATTTCTCCTACATTAAAATACAAAAGAATATGTAGCAGCGCATACGTACAGCCAACCTTTAAATACGTATATAAAAGGTGCACAATTTTAGAGCCGACATAACATTAGGACCTTGAATAGACGTACCCATACACATACACATAAAGCCAGTACAACATACAAAAGAGAAGTAAGTACTCCTTACGGTATCCAAGTTACATGGTTTCGCAATATCCATGTCATTTATGATATGAAATATGTACAGACACTACCTACACTTATTCTACACCACAAACCACACGTATGTACCTACATATATACCACACCAGTATAAGCTCTAAGTTGGCATTAGATTATTAAGATCACATGTGGAAAAAATACAGCGCCATCGAAAAAAGATAATCTACATGTTCAGTGACTCTATACAGGTTTAAATAAAACAGTTCATAAAATTGATAATTCTATATATTAATTGGAATTTATATCATATTTTAAAATACAGTTTTGTTTTTTCTAATTGGCAATATGTTTTGCAACTCGTGTGACATAACTAAACAGGCGGTTTATCTCTATCTGTTAAACAAGCACCTAAATAAAATAAATCACGAATTTGTAACTAAAGTTACTGCTAAATATAAAAATATAAAGTACGTAGTTTCAATCAGTCATTTTTATACATATAAGGTGGGCCATCTGTTGGCTTCTTTTTGTAGTGCGTGCTATTTCGACAGTTTACAACACTGGCGTGCTTGACATTGATAGATATGTTGTGTTAAATCTCCGCTATATATATATATATATATATATATATATATATATATATATATATATATATGTTGTGTTATATATATATATATATATATATATATATATATATATATATATATATATATATATATATATATATATATATATACATAGCTGTACGCATTTCTGGCGTACTACATGTTCGGCTAGAGATAATATGTCCAAAATACATAGATATCTAAGAAGATTTACCAAAATTAAACGCGTCAAATCAGAAAAATTTGAAAAATTGTGACATTAGAGGTCATATATCTCACTAAGGAATAGTCGTAATTCAATGACTCTATGTGCAACTTATAGGGTATAGATGTGATCCAAATATATCCCAAAATGACGCGGTTCGGGTAGCAAGAAAGGCTTTTACCAAGGGCAAACGTCAAAAAATGGCATTTTTGAGGAGTCTAAATGTTGTCTAAGGCCTGGTATTGCAGTCATGGCTTAAACTCCAGTTGTGGTTTATTTTCATGAGTTTGTTTCTGGTGTCCTTTGAATAGCATTAGTAAACAAAAAGTAAAACCATGGAAACATAAGCTTTAAGCTTAAACCACAACTGTAATACCGGGCCTAAATGTCGACCCATTAAAGGGTTCTTATTTTCTTGAGGGAAACATTTTTCGACCCATCCTTATATATATATATATATATACCCTCTCAAAATACGCATTTTGTAAGTGTGTAAAGTGCGTTTTACATCACTTCTTGCATAGCAACCAAAAATATCAATTGAAGTTACAGAATCGCGCATTTACTTTCTAATTGATAATTCCAATTGATAAATAACAAGTTCAAATCATCACAAGCGTAGTTACGGAATCTCACCCCATATTTGGTTGTAAATTTGGGATTTATTTTGATTAAATAATTTGTGAGAATATATATGCAAATCGTGCATTGAAAAGGTTATGCACTGATTTAAAATAGTATTCAAGAGTCGATAACAATTTACCTGAATTCCTCGTGGGATCTAATACAAGATAAATAAATAAAAGCAAATGTATTGACCAGACAGACGCTGAAGCACGTACAGTGCACATGCTCTAAAGTTAATACTTCTGATATTGCAAGACTTACAAAACAGTGTGCAGCGAGTACACGAAATATACGAGTAATATATAAACTTTCATTAAAACAGCTTTAAACTTCCATTGATAGTTGATCTTCTTGATATCATAACATCACTAGCAATAGCACGGCAGATATGCGCAGTAAGCTTTGGTAATACTTATGTATGTTCACCTCGCAAAGTAAGCGCGAAGCATCCGCTGCATAGTTTGTATAATATGAATTATTTGGTTTCATACGTAAATTGCACATTGTGAAGACATATTACAATTGCAGTATATATATATATATATATATATATATATATATATATATATATATATATATATATATATATATATATATATATATATATATATATATATATATATATATATATATATATATATATATATATATATATATATATATATATATATATATATATATATATATATATATATATATATATATATATATATATATATATATATATATATATATATATATATATATATATATATATATATATATATATATATATATATATATATATATATTGTATCCATTTAAATCAGACATGATGTATTCATATCGCCCTCTATATTTCTGTATATATGTATATTTTGAAATATTACTATGCATTGGAAGGAATGAATGAGCGAATGAATGGAACGAGCACTCTGGCTTTGTTTGGACCTCTTATATGTATTTCGCTAGCAAAATTCACCAGACTGAACAAAAATTATGCCTACATGCTCTTAATACAGTTTTCAAACATTTATATTAATAAATCATCAGTTTAGAATAGTTAGTGCTTGCAATAGCGAAACTTTGATAAACTACTTCACACTAGATCATTTATTTTCAATGACAAAAAAGAGTAAATAAATAAATATTTTTAGTTTTAGAAATTACACCCAATATATTCAAACATATTTTTACTTTCTTTTACGAATAAGTAAGTATTTTAATCACGAAAAAAAAAACACGAAATTTTAACGGAATTGCACCTTTTGACCTTCCCTGAATCGAGTCTGACTATTTTTGGAATGACGTCTGTATGTGTGTGGGTGTCTGTGTATGTGGGTGTCTGTGTGTGTATGCGCTCTACAGCCTACACCGTTGAAAATAAAATTATGAAACTTTAAACTTAAGATTTATATATGCCAGGAAAGAAAATATCCAATTTTTGAAAAGCATATTCAAACCGGAAGTGCATGTTTATTTGAGACACTTTTTGCATATCTTCGAAACGGCTGCACTTACAGTAAAATAATTATAGTTAAAATTAAAGATATTAATGATTTGAACAACTTTTGTTTGAAACATTTCTTCAAAAAGTGCACCAGTTACAAGAAAATTGATATTATCCTATTTATATTGCCATAGTTACATAGGTATGGAAAATTATATATAATAAATCGTATCTACTATGCATGTCAACTGTTTTAAATATTCAAATATTTTGACATTTAACATTTATTGTCAGTGTCACAAATATGTTTAGTGAAAAAGCGTTACAAAGGTTAGTAAATAATTTAAAATATTATATATAAATATTTTCTCTGGTTTAAAGTTAATTTGAAAACTAAAAAATGCCTGGCCATAATAATTTTTAATAATATGTAATGAATTATTATATTTTCTTTATACTACTATAAAATCCAACATTTAAAATCTAAAATATATATGTTTTCTATGGAAATCTGATAATAAACTAAATTTACAATTTTATTGGACAATGAATGAAAATATTTTCTTGAAATTTAAACATTTTATATTTTAATTTATATACTATCAAATATATATATATATATATATATATATATATATATATATATATATATATATATATATATATACTGTCCACGTAAAAGAAAGTTTAGGGCCAACACATGGCCGATGTTTATTTATATGAGTGACATACAATAGCTACATATATTGTATATCAGTAGATCCGCATTGTGGTGATTAAGTTTCAGCAAGTTTGAAGTCGAGACAAGATAAATGAGGAACATCAATTACAAAGAAATTTACCTATGCGTGGCCTAGGCGTGCAAAATATTGAATATTAAATCAAATTCGACAGGTAATATTTAAGTGAGGCAGGATTTTCGGAGGGCGAGATCATCATAGTTTAACAATAATTAGTTAAGAAAAAAAAAATTATGAGGTCACGCAGGGCTTCAAAAGAACAATAGTTTAACAATAAATAGCAACCAATGGTTCGTTTCAATGTTACTCTACCAACAGAATTGGCATAGTGGCGCGAAAAAAATCATTTGATATTTTTTGTAACTTCCGACTGTCTCTTATTGTAAAGTTTTACCAATTATTATTAGTGATGAAAATTTACTTAATTCTGCAACTATATAGTCTTTAAAGGAGTTTGTTGCTAAAATATTGATTATTTAATTTTGTACAAGCTGATGTCAGAGTTATTCAGAATAATTAACATCACTGCAAGGGATTTTATTTAGTTAATGACGCTTCTGATTATCAATTTTCAATATCTATCAAATTGTATCTATTGTAATAGTTCGTGTTACTTAGCCGTTATCAATTTATATTTTTTTCTCAAGATGTATATCTACCACCGTAATATTCAGAAATGTTGGTAATGGATATAATAGACTGACAGAACGAAGCACAGTAACCATTGAAAAACAGATATAATCTCAGTTAACAATATAATAATGACAAGCTACAAATTTAACGGATATGTTTACATAGAAACTGTCAATGCTTGTCAATTTTTATCGCACAGTCAACATTAACGTACTGAAAAGCATTGTAGCATAATTATGTATTCTGACATTTTAAAGTAAATGATTTATAATAGTGCAATATTGTTACGTATTCTCACCATAGCAAAAAAATTCACAAAGTATTGGTTTGATTGATAAAATTGCATTCTAACCCAAATACCAAGGTGACCATTTACTTTTAACAATCAAGTAACTAATATATGTTTCACAAAGTAATTTTACGCAGTAGTTAAGGTCATATAGTTCAAATTCTGGTCACTAATAAAGCAAGAATAATTTTTCCATAATATATGCATGTGATTCAGTTTACTACGCAGTATGTGTAAAAGACAGCGTCTATATGGGAATAATAACATATGGAAATGAATTTCCTGATACGATTTTTGATGTATTCAGGAGAATGGACGTGTATGCTTATATGAAAGGCAAAATTGACGTAAATAAGGTGATAGTCAAATGAAATAGTATAGTATAAAAAGAAAGAGACTCAAAACACATTTTTATGAACGAAGAATATGCAAATGTACTTGAAATGTATAATTTAATATTATTGAGAATGAGTTATGTGAAAAAATGCTGTAATTAGGAGAAATTATTATACTCGTAATTTGATATAATAGAATATAGTTGTATAAGAAAGCTAAGATGCTATGTATAAACAGTTTTATATAGATCAAAAATGTCTATATTGTATATGTGTCTAACAAAATTATGTGTCACGTGCATATCACTCTAGCGCAAAGTATTTCCTAATGTTCATAAGTTTAATAACTTACAACAATAATGAAACTCTTAGTGTCAGCTTAAAAGTATTGTACTCTTAACTTAGTTCCATCACTAAACAAGCTTGGGAAACAATTCATAACACTGATAATGAAGTTTAAGAAGTAGTGCATAACTTGCTAAAAAGCACTAAAATTTATGCAGATGACACTCCTTGTGCATTACATCATGGTAAAAGCTAACGTTGAGATAAGTATATAATGATTAATATGTTTCACGTAATTTGTACATAAGTATAATATAAGTACGGGTGGCATCTTCAAACCACTAACTTTGACTTACATCGGTTTTATACGTTTTTCTAACAACATATTCCTTTTTTACAATTATCATATTTTATATTATAACAGGCGGCCATTTAAGAGAAAAGATCTTCACTAAACTGATAGAAACTGAACTGTCATAAATGAGACGATTCCAAATTGATTTTGAGTGGAACGGTGCGTATTTGAAAAAAAAAGCGAAAATAAGAAGTGTAGAATTTTGACATTTATATTTTAAATTCGTGGTAGTTTATGAGAAGTATTTTCCAAATGTGACTTCAATATATGAATTCAAAAATATATCTCTAGGAAATACTGGCTTTTCAATTACTTATTAAATATACATTTAAAAGAATATTTAACAATTTATGTTATGTTATAAATTAGAACATACTGTAATCGGTAATTTATGTCAAACATGTTACTATACTGCTCACTCAAAGAAAGTTTTTGGGTAAAATTGGATCTATGTGTTCAACGGAACAAACACTAACTAACTCTAGCGGACCAAATCAAAATTCAAAATAACGGCAATCACTATTTCGCATAACTAAAATTACCAAATATATATTTACTTTCTTTTACGAAGTAATAAGTAAGTATTGTAATCACGAAAAAAATTTTTTTCGAAATTTTAACGGAAATACACCTTTCGGCCTTCCCTGAATCGAGTCTGACTATTTTTGGAATGACGTCTGAGTGTGTGTGTGTGTGTGTCAACTGTTTTAAATATACAAATATGTTGACATTTAATATTTATTGTCAGTGTCACAAATAAGTATAAATATTTTCACTGGTTTAAAAGTAATTTGAAAACTAAAAAATGCCCGGCCATAATAATATGTAATGAATAATTATATTTTCTTTATACTACTATAAAATCCAACATTAAAAATTAAAAATACATATGTTTTCTTTGGAAATCTGACAATAAACTAGCTTTACACTTTTATTGGACAAGAATGAAAATATTTTCTTGAAATTTAAACATTTTATATTTTTATTTATATACTATCAAATCTAAATATACTGACTACGTAAAAGAAAGTTTAGGGCCAACACATGGCCGATGTTTTTGGTTTCAGGACGATGAAAGACTAACATTTTGTTAAAGAAAATTTTCAAACTGAAAAACTTACAAACAAGCTCTTCGGTACTACGTACGGCGAGGTAAATGTCATTTTTTGAATAGCAAACGAATGCCGTCGTTTTATATCTGTAAACCCTATTTTCCGGACTCGTGAATTCTCTATAGAATATATATCATTTATTTTTTGCAAACCTTACTGCATATTTACCTCCATTACAAACAATTTATACGTATAAGTTTTTAAAAGTGTATATACTGAGATTAAATTAATTAGCACTGTAAAGAAGCTGGCTGAATTTAGAAGCGCGATTGTTAAAATCGTAGAAGACAAATACCCTAGCCATTGTTGACGCGAAAGTGATTTAGTGCCGTTGTGCGATACTTATGCTCAAAACAACAACAAAATAAATTTCGCAACGCCTGTAGGACAATCAGTCAATATCGGGCGAAGAAGTTAAACGCCTCAATTAACAGTATTAACTTTTATATGAATCAAACCACTATGATTTACAATATATATATATATATATATATATATATATATATATATATATATATATATATATATATATTAAATACAATTATTAGGTGACTTTTGTCATCTTGATCCCGTCTAACTTATATGTAACCTTAATTTGAAATAAAGATTTGAATACAACTTGCACTACCAAATGAAATGTCCAAATTGAAATACTGGCGACACTGTATTCTATTTGCAAATGCGTTTCGATCCAACTTCTCAACTGAATCAATGGTATGTTCTTTTTCTTGACAATATAATTTACAACACAGGTACAGTCACTATCATTGATTCTGTAAAGAGTTTTATTTCAGTAATAAAATTCGACAATGCCCGCTAAGAAACTATAGTACATGCATTACAATAGATTTTTTTTTATTCATCGCAATTTGTGATGACTTAAAATATAATACTATATCAAACAAATAAATTTTAATCGATTTTATTTTGACTGTTTAGAAATGTTTACTATGTAAAACCGTTGACAACCAAACGTTTAAAAGAGTTTTTTCATTTTTATTCGTTAAATAATTATTTAAATACGTAAATTCAGAAAGCTGAGTCAACCAAGTTGTAACTGAATTTCAGACAAATTTTATTTCTTAATAAATGTTTGTTGAATTAAACTTTTAATATAATCTCCTTCTTTTACTTTCTTATACGAAGTATAAGTAAGTATAGATAGTAATCACAAAAATTAAATATTTTGAATTCTTTATATTAACAGAAATATCCTTTTTGAGCGTCCCTGGGTTCATATAGACCATTTTTGGCGTTTATGTACTGTATGTATGTACTGTACTATAAAACTAATATATCTAAATTATTGAAACATAACTTTCAAGTGTTGAAACGTGTTAATTAGATTTCTGTAACTTTTGACAAACCGAAGGTTGTGTTTCAGTTGAAGCTAATTTTCGTTTTTGTCTATTTTACGAGAAACTGTGTTAATAACATATTTATTAAATGAAAGACAATCATATTCTACAACTTTAGTTCATACCGAACTTGAAAAATCCTCAAATTAACGTGCTACGATATTTGGTAAGCCGTGCTTATTACATTCTTTTACGAAGTAATAAGTAAGTATTGTAATCATAAAAAAAACTCGAGATTTTACGGAAATACACCTAATTGACCTTTCCTGAATCGATTCTGACTATTTTTGGAATGGCGTGTGTGTGTGTGTGTGTGTGTGTGTGGCTGTGAGCGCTCTACAGCCTACCCTGTTGAAGATAAAATTATGAAACTTTAAACTTAAGATTTGTATATTCCTAGCAAGAAAACCTCCTATTTTTGAAAAGCATATTCAAACCGTAAGTGCATGTTTACTTAAGTCACTTTTTGCATATCTTCGAAACGGCTGCACTTACAGTAAAATAGTTACAATAAAGTTAAAGATATTAATATTCTCAACTTTTGTTTGAAATATTTCTTCAAAAAGTGTATCAGTGACGAGAAAATTGCTATTGAAATTCTGCCTGGTCTTATTTGTATTGCCATAGTTAAATAGGTGTGGAAAATGATATATAATAAATTGTATCTACTATACTGTTTTAAATATTCAAATATTTTGACATTTAACATTTATTGTCAGTGTCACAAATAAGTTTAGTGAAAAGGCGTTAGAAAGGTTAGTAAATAATTAATAATATATGAAAATATTTTGTAAGGTTATATTTTAATTTATATACTATCAAATCTAAATATACCTACTACGTAAAAGAAAGTTTAGGGCCAACACATGGCCGATGTTTATATATTTAAGTAAGTACTCCCTAACAAGTCAACAAAATTGCTTTGTTAAGGAGAATATAATTATAGGTATAAAAAAATATTGTTGATAAATGTCAAAAATATTTATCATGTAATGTGAAATGTTCGATATTGCGTGATAAGTAAATAAATATGTGTCAACAATATATACGACAGAAAAACTAGAATTCTAGCACGAACTTATAATAAAGTTTGTACTGTCCATATCATATATTTGTATACTTTTATATTTGTAATAAAATATATTACATGTAAGCAAATTTTAAATAAATAAATATTTTCTACGACCATTGTTAAAAGTAGGGCTTTTTAACGGTTGCTTAGAGAACTAAAAATGGCATATTATGAGGCAGCGTGGTAAAAGTAATTACTTTTAACACTTTTTTTTTTCTTACCAACAAATATAAAATTAAATAACTAATTCTTCATTTATGCAATTTTATCACAAACTACTTAGAACTATTTAAATGAATAGTATAATTTAAGCAGCTTCTTCAATCTCGTCCGGTACACAGTCACTTCCTTTACTATTTGTAGGTAAATTAATTTTCTATGAAAAAGTATGAATTCCAGAATAATCAATGCAACTGACAGTACTTCGATGCTGCTTTGTCATTAAATAAATCATTTAACTGTCAAAATTAATTTCAACCACTTAATGTGTGCTATAGATTCGTAGCATTGCTGCTTTTAACAATGATCGTAGAAAAAATAGTGTGTGTAACACGTATTAAAAGTGATTTTATTTTGTTCGGGAGGTTTGCTCCACTCGGCTTCGCCTCGTATAGCAAACTTCTTAATCACAAACACTTAACACTAGCTACACAAATAACGATTATTCTTAAGAAAATGGATTTATATATATATATATATATATATATATATATATATATATATATATATATATATATATATATATATATATATATATATATATATATATATATATATATATATATATATATATATATATATATATATATATATATATATATATATATATAAGAAGTGAGGTAGCAGGTAATTAAAGTTCGTAAAATTAGCTGCATTGAAAGAGGAAAATAGCAGCATGAAATTTTGTTAAAAATAATTTTACGTATATAAGATGTTTCTTATCTGAGCGCTTTTCGACGACCATCCACTCGCCTATATAATATATAACTCTATTCGTGCTACTTTCGCGTTCGTTTATAATCAGATATTATTTACTTACGTTGTGAATTTCGTTTCGCTTTCACGCGAATTAAAAGCCATTAGAGCTAGTTATAAATTCTGCGCCCTGAGCATTTTTAAATTGTCCGCCGCTGTCTTCGCGTTCGCGGTACACGCGAAACGTGAAATATTTTATTCATGTAGCATTTAATTTCAAATTAATTCGTTTTGTGCAAATCTCACTACCTTGAACCAGAAACCAAATTAAAAATTGTGTAATCCGTTTTGTTCGTAACGGAAGTCCAACCATCTCAAAGTAAGAAGATAGACATCACTGAGACATTTGCATAAGAGAAAAAGAGGGGTAGACAATAAGCCTCTGCGAAATTGAACGAAAAATGATGACGTATTGTTTTCCAAAAAAAAAAGTGAAACTTACACAAAAATATTCACACAGGGAAAAATTGTTTATTGTTCGACTATTAACTTTCATATTTACTTTTAATTACTGCAGAATATTCTTCAAATATGACGAAATCACTGCAACTATTGCTTAATGCAATTGTGTTGTTCATTCAAGGATTGAAGTAAAAGCGGCTAAATCAAAAATCAATAAACTATTTCGCATAACTGAACTCATTAAACAGTAAGCTGAGCAAAGAGTGCTGCTGGACCTATCTGAGCATATGTGAGATAAAATTAATTAAATATGGCTGATATTTACTACTTTACTGTAGAAGTAGTATTTGAATAGGATAATATTTGCTTAAACACAATTTCAACAAAAGCATTATATTGATTTGACTGAAGTGGAACAATCGACCGAAGGCAGTGTGATAACAATGTACCCATATTTTAAATTCAAACACCATAAACGCTGTATAAATATTGCTTTTGTTTATTACAACATAAACACTAAATACATATTAGAACAACAAAACATAACCTTCTTCACTCTCTAATTAGCAAGTACGAATTATAAGCAATATTTTTTTTGAAAAGTAAACGAATGTCATTGTTTTACGTAATCATCATTTTTAGAACTCGTAAAGGATTCTCTTAATGACTACATTGTTTTAGCAAATGTACGCTCTACAACTTGTGAAAAATAATTTTCCTTAGTCATGTATCCGAAACAATTTATTTTTCTTCGTAGTTAACACCTCATATTCATAAATATCGCCTATAGTTATTTAATCCGCAGTAGTCAACTTGACTACTATAGTTACGTAATGTCAACAGTTTAATAATTCAACCAATCAATCAGTAAATTAGAATAAAAATTATCTTACTTGATTAAAATCAATTATAATGCAATGCCCTCAATCCAAGCGTACGCAATTCTGTCCGTAATATGTTTTTCAGCGTACGGATGCAGCGTGCAAAATTACTTGCGGCGTTTAGTGGTATTCCAAATAAATTACTTACTCGCGATTGCAGCTAATCCGTGGCCACCTGGTGTCAGACAATAGAACTATGGCCGTAGAAATATGCTGATTTACAAGTTTGCATTATAATTTGTTATTTTCAAAGGTGAATTTGTCTTTCAAAACAAGTTATAAAAATATGTTTTCCTTGTTTTTAAAACAAGCAATTTTTGAAGTCAGCTGCTATTTCTGTATTTACATCGTCATCACGGATAGCTAGAGGTGTTTTTTTTTCTTCTGTATATCATATAGAAACTCTATAACAATATAGGATATAGACACATACAAAATTGTATATTTTTTCATGGTTATAGAAGATCGCCTATAGCGCTTATGGTGGTATGCAGAATAACACCATAAGCTTGCCATAGTGCTTTAGTTATGGCTTGTTCGTCTAATGCCGAGTCTGTCTGCGCATCGTATACCTACGTTGGATGTGATGCTACTACTACTATATAAAAGTTTAGCTATAAAAATGTAGGCAACTTTTGTTATGTTAAGTATATATATAAAACTGTCACTGAGATCTCGGTAAGGTTCAGTAAATATCAAATTGCTGGAAATATTTGAATTGTTTTGTTTTGTAAAACAACCCCATCGAAACAACTTTCACGATCGCATTGCGTGAAATGTAAATCAAATCCAGCAATTTGGTTCTACATAACAATTTGACCCTTAAGATATTTCCAAGTTATATTACTTATGCTTGTGACAACAATGCTTTTAATATTTTAATCCTCGTCATTTTCATCTCCAAATAAGATTTGGATAGCTATATGGATAACTATAAGATATTAACATGTAAATCCAAAACTTGATGCGAAGGTTGAAAAAACTAACAATCAATGTGAGGTAATTTAATAATAAGTTCAATGCATTTTTTCATTTATTTTTAACCCGTATATATTTAAAGATACGAATTTTTTAGTTCTTCGGTATTTTATCATTCAGTTTGTCACAAAGCTGGAATTTTGTACAAACAATATTGTGAGAGCAAGTTACCGACGCAAGTATGTTTTCTTCTAATTCAATTACAAATACCACAATTTCAATTTGTCTCCATTAGCAACACGGAGAGTCAGAATATGTTGGCAATTTTAATAGTGAACAATATGTTTTTGTAGAAAGTTTCATATTCTAGTAAATAATTTGAAAATTAAATGAATATTTAATTTAAAAGTTTTTAAATAAATGGATGCGTTGTACTCGTATAGTTATAGGTAATAATAACATAAAATTATTTTTTATATATATATATATATATATATATATATATATATATATATATATATATATATATTATATATATATATATATATTATATATATATATATATATATATATATATATAAATATATATATATATATATATATATATATATATATATATATATATATATATATAATATATATTATATTATATATATATATATATATATATATATAATATATATATATATATATATATATATATATATATGTTTCTCTACAACAAAAGTTTATCATATTACCTAACTAATGTTCCCTAATAAATATACATCATATTTATAATGACATAAAGATGATGAATATAGTTTTTAAATTTCTTTATATTACGCTCTAGAATAGAACTAAAACCAGGTGCGAATTGAACGTATTTGGCATTTGGAACTTTAGATAAGTATTAGGATATATCCCAATAAATAGAAATGGTTATTAATGGTACATTCGGTATAATTATGAACTAAGAGTGACAACAATTTAGACATTTGTGAACCTTTTTTTGTGTTAATAAAATAGATGTTAGAAACGTATTGGGGTTTTTCAACTATTTCAACAATTGATAATAAGCAGAAAAAATAAGGTTACCGAAAAAAACGCTACAATAATTATCAACTGTACAAAATATGTCCACAATAGTAATTTAGTACTTAAATGCGCTTTGTAAAATCCTAAATCTTAAACCCTAACAATCCAATTTATAACGGATATTAGTGTACTAATGAGGTCACGTGGTACATTTAGGACACTAAAAACGATCTCGAGTTATTAATATTCCATTTTCAATTAAATTTTGTTAAGCAATAATAAAATATCAAAAATAGAAAAACACATTTCAAACAACACAATTGCTACATGGTAGAATGTCTGCATGCTTACATAACCCTTCAAAAAAAAAAGGTATATATAGCAACCAAACAAAACTTAATGACTTAATGTCATTCAATGGTATCTTTTAGTGATATTTTGTTTTTAATCTACACTTCTCAAACGCTTTTTAACATATAACAAATTTTCTCTTACACCGATTAAACTATGTGTTATCTAGTAAAATATACTATTCGACAATTGTGAAAAATGTATAGGATACCACTGGAATTATATTATAAAATAGAAAAATAATAATGAATTCCCAAAATATTTTACTGAGCCCGTTACGATATCAATTGTATACCAACTTCTAGTATTTCACTTTAGTAATCTCTGCATGTCTGTTATTTTGAGATTTTAATAATTACACAAGCAATTCTCCTATACGTTTAAATATGTTCTCTGTTCTGTTGAAATTCGTTCGACTAATCCTGAAATATTTATATTCTGCTCTGTGATTGGAGCTTGTTTTCAGGACCAAGCCGGACTATGCATTCCAAAACATAAAATACAACACACTCCATTCTTCTTATTCAAGACAGGAGCGCAATTTAGACCATGTGGTATAGTGCTAACATATAGTTTCTGTTTTATTTCATCAGCTTTTGGTTTTTTATATCTATAAGGTGTATCTGTATTTTAAAGTAATGCATTTTCAGTATTTTTATTGCATATATCTGGACGATGCATTTAGTAAATCAACGTTATTTCTATAAAATTAGTTTGAACCCTTTAAATTTTTTACAGATTATCTTTGCAGAATTACAGACATGTCCAGAATAGCACCATACATCTATAGATAGTTATTTTCGTTTATATTTTAAATAATTCAAAATTCTAGATAACCCCATAATTCTATATGGAGAGCCTATAAAATATTGGTAGCGTTTAAATAGGCAAAAAAAGAAAGTAAAAATGAGTGTAAATTACAAGACTTTTAATGTGAAATAATAATAAAAATCTTGTATTTCTATTAAACTATGGAAAAATTGTTGATTTTTAATGTATATCTACTAAATTTCAGTAAAGTTACAAAGTCGATTATAAATCTTCTGTTCTAAGAGTGTACTATTCTGTAAATTTAATTTTTTTTTTATCGTAAAAGCTTTTGAATATTGAATTCGACAAAAGATAAAATAAAATTGCCAGACTGTAAATTATACATTTCAATATATGTATCGCGTGAAAGTCTTTTTTCTCTCAGATAGATCTGACCGTCTGAACCAGACGGCTTGTCACAAAACGATTTTTCTAACCAGTCAAACGTGGATTCACTGCATATCTCTGTCATTGGAGATTCAATTCGGGAGACAAATGTAAATTTTTCGGAAATAAAGAAAAAGAATCAGTTCGGAGACGTTTCTTATGGATCCTGACACCAATGAAAATTGTTCTATACCGAAAGAAAAATATAGAATGCACTATTGAAATATGTTTCAAAATAACTACATCTAAGCGGCAATTTCTAACACAAACAGTATACCTATATCCAAAACTGATCTCCAAAATGCAAGATCAGCCTGGATACAAATGTTAAATAAACAAAATGAAACTAGAATCCAGGCGTTGTTTACCTTTAATTCACATATTCCAAGACGTGTCTATGTCTCTTACCTACAATTTCATGGTTCAGACATTGTATATATATATGATACATTTATGGTTGCATAAAATTTAAATTTTCAATATTATTAATTGCAATAAAAATGGAATGAAATTATACAAGCTTTTTCCATCACAATTAACTACCTAAACAGTGCGTATTGTCAACAAAAAGAAATCATTTTGATCAATGTGCTAAATTAAGAAATTTAAATTGGTAATTTATTGTTAAAACCTCAGAAAAAGATGCAATTTTGTATTCATGATAATTTAGAGATATAAATTCGTTATATGTTCAATCAGTTTCCATTTAATTAAACCGTTTCTGACAAAATTATGTTGAAAGAAGATTTATTTGTAGCTATTTTAATAGGCTTCATACTTCTCTTAATATTATTTTTAGCTCGCCGTACGTATTACATAAGAGCTTGAGTGTTTGTCTGCATAATTTGTCTGTAACATCTCGGATTGAAAATTTTCCTTAACAAAAAGTTCGTCATTTATCGCCCTGATTCCGAAAATGAAAATATGTCATATACTTGGTAACAAATTTTTGTCACCTCTACTCCTCTGAAGATACCAAGCCGGTTTCAACCAAATTTGGCACACATATTGTGTAGCCGCTCGATTAATTCCTATCGCATTTTAAATTCAATCAAAGCCGTAATTCAGGAGATATTGGGCCCGCAAAAAAAAACAATGTTTGTTTAATGAAAAGTTTAATATTATACTAATAATCTTAACTTTGTTTAAAATATTACACATGAAACTGTACTCGATCTACTCTATCGCATCAACGCGTTGTAATTTGTTGAGTTGGGATATACTTGACGAATTACTTATATTGTCATGAATCTCGCAACCATTACGAAATTGAATTGAAAATAATAAATAAACGGTAAGGTTCAAAAGGGAACAAATACAATAAATACGAAGTAAAATCCAATTTATGTAGGTTTATATTCCATTTAATGACAGTAAGTATCAACGTAATAGCTATTTCATTTCGCAAACATAAATAGATGCTTTATAGATACAAAAAATGGTTACTGTTTTTAGTCTAACCATGCTGATGATTTAGAGTTATTTCAGAGTTATGACTATCGAACAAAGCACCGATTCTAGTTTGGTATGGAACACACTCGAGAACACACTGCTTAAAAAGAATTTGACTTCAATAGAAATGTGAATTTTTAAAGGAATTTGAACTCGCGGAGAGACAGCAAGAGGAATACGTGATTATATGAGTAGATCATTGAAAGAAATGTTATACGTAGAAAGGTTGAGATGAGATGATTTAGTCATGTTGAAATAAAATCGAAAGTAACAAAAATTCTGAATCTGAAAATACAGATACACAAACGAGCACAGAAGCTCTTGTAATAAAAGCTGTTATTTAAACTATGTTAAACTTTTATTCTGTAAATTTTTATTTAGGTTATTATAAAAGGAAGGATATGCATTTTAAAAAAATGCCCAACAAATAATGACTTTTATTAGAAAAATATTAAAACATTACTCATACTGTAATAAACGGATATCGGTTCGAATCAATTGGGCTGTCATAAATATTTGATATTTCAAATATAAAATACAAAGCTACATACAATAGTGAAAATAAACACCATCATCATTCCATAAAGCTGGAATATTTGTTTGATGAAATAGAACACAATGGAAAAAATTACAAAAAGATGAAAAGAACATATCATAATAAAATGTATTTATACAAATACGCCTGTTGCGTTATTCTAGTCTACAGTAAGCTTTAAGTTACATTTGTTGCTTTTGTTGATGTAATATGAGCTCCTAGTCAGTTCATGTGCAGTACCTATACAGGTTGTATTATTGTTAGCATAAAACCATTGTTGTTTTTCTGCATTATTATGTCTGTTTGTTTATATTATCTGTATGGATATTCATAGTCATCGTCGCACCAGGAAAATCATATCAAAATGGAAGAAACATATTTTCTCTTGTCAATTTTGATTAGTTCCATTTTATTTGCCACCCACATGTCACTTTTATATTTGTCAACAGTATTTCAGAGAAAAGTTCAACAATTTTACCTTTTTAGTTTGCTTTGCATAATTGCAAAGACTAGGATAAGTCGTTTGTTCGTAAAAAACCTAGAATGAAGCAAATATTTGCGTAGAAATTCACTTTATATCTCCCTCATCCTTTAAATACATAAATGTGCATATGTTAGTCATTTATAATGCCAAAATTTTCAGTTTTTTTCCCCTATAGTATAAGAGTAATTGAGCTCCTAAAATAAAACGTATCTTCAATGGTTATTTTAGAAAACTTAACTTGGTTTTAAACCAATGTTATATAATAATATGTCATAGCTAACACAGGTAGCAGCTATAAGATAAACAGAACACTTGCGTAATGAGATTTGTCAATATTTTACATAGTAATTTTGACTACAGGAAACATATAATTAAAATAAGATGGCTACATAAATTATTATTGCGTTTAGTAATTGAAGCCAGCAATAATAGCATTTAATTTCAAATATTTTGTCACATTTTTGGAAGTTTTAATTTTAAAAAAAAAATGTCATTCGATGTGTATTTGCATTAAAATGCATGATAAAAATTTCATTTATTTCTAATTAGTATTATTGGAGATAAAAAATAAAAACCCCCAAAATAGGCAGCTTTTCATAGTTTTTTTTTTTTTTTCTCCATTAATACAAGATTAAAATAAATGAAATTTTTACCAGGCACTTTTTATGCAAATACACATCGAATAGTATTTTTTTAGTTTTCATTTGCAAGGCACGATGTTTTAGCGAACTTGATGGTTCACCTTAAACGGTTCTTACTTTCATGAAATTAATAAACCGATTTATAAGTTTAAATTTCGTCATTTTGACGAATATTCCCTAGCGTATAAATAAAACACATTTATATGAGCTCCCGTAAATAAAAAGATCCATATATGCTAATTTAAACTTGATGGCCAATAAAAACGATAAAATAGTAGTTATCGAAATACAACTTCAAAACTTTTTATAGGACATATTTAAGAATAATTCAGTATTTTTCCAGTGGTAAATATATAATTGATTTCCAAACATAAAGCACCTTGTTAATATATTAAAGTTTATATCGAACAAACATGAATAACAGCCACTCGACTTACCGAACAACAATTTGAGGCTGATGTACATACTTAGATATCATGGTTTACCTACTATTGAGCTTAATTTCAATTTTAAAAATATCAAATTCAGGCTAAACCAGCATATCATTCATCAAAATTCATTTGAGAAACAATAACAATACAAACACCCATTAAATTTCAACTCAAACATGGAATATACATTTCAACAAAGCTAGCTGTGAGACTGACCTTGAAGTCCATAGAAGATCGTTAAATCTTAACGCCACCAACACTATACATCTCGGTCAAACTTTGTTATTAATAACTAATACAAACATTTTGTAGCAATTTCATCTGTCAGTAATTATTTCGTTAAAGTAACCAATATCAAATCAATATGACGTGTCGTCGAGCGTTTTTTATAGCAAAATAAATACCATTGCTGTAAGATAATTCGGTTATTTAATAAGAAAAATAATTTTAACTGACACTGGCAATATCGGGTCTTAAATGTTTATGGGAACATTAAGTATACAATTCTTGTTTACATTGTTTTTATTATAAGCAGTCAAATAGAAAACCTTTCAATATAATGAATAATTAAGAATTTATTACGCTCACTGTTCTGGTTTACAATAGGATATGGTGCAATCAGTTAATACATTTTTAGCAAAACTATGTAATTCTCATTTCAAAAAAGCACTTTTCATCTTATCATACAAAAAAATAAGTTTATAATGATTTTACGGAATCGATATTATTTTACTTCTTACATATATCTCTTTATAGACCTTGAATAATTTTAAGTGATATCGCATAAAATATATGATAAGTACAAGATCAGATTCGTAATTTTATAGGATGGCAAGAGAGAGTTGAAACGTCTTAATTCCACAACGTTCTATAATGTAGAACTTTGTAGAATTAGGACGTTTCAATCTTTATTTTTTATTTTACAGAAAGTCAAGAGTTCAATAATCTTCAAAGTACTTTTATAATTGTATCAAATAAAACTCTTACACCATGTCCACCCTTACATAATTTATGTTGTTGGTATATTAGATAAATATCAAATGTTACATAGCCTAGGTAATACGAAATAATTCAACATTCATTTATTTAGTGAGATATTTAGATTTTAATTACTTGTTCTATTTTGTTTGGTTGAAAACACATCGCAAGTAATTCATCCTGCAAATCGAAGTAGCGTTAATAAAGTTTAGTGCTAGCGTGATAAACATTAGTTATTAGAGTTCGAAATGGGGTTATGTTATAGATGTAAGTAATCTAAGTTGGCCACGAGGGATATACCGAATCATCACTTGTCACACGAATATATAGATATATGTATAATATATATATATATATATATATATATAGTATATATATATATATTATATATATATATATATATATATATATATATATAGTATATAATATATATATATATATATATATATATATAATATATATATATATATATATATATATATATATATATATGTCGGTGCGGTACGTAAGCTCCCTTATACCTCCAACAGTAATGGAACAAACGATCAAAATTATTTTACATATTCATCGTGTAACCAAAACGACACGATATAAAGTACCTGCGTTCAAAACACCGTAGAACTATTATTACTATTATCGTTGCGTATTCAATTTGGACAAACGAATTTTGAATTTGTTAACCTAAATTTCAGGGAAAATTTATTACATTGAAACTTTGTTAGGTATTTACATAGAATGTCATTCTATTTGCTATATAATCTACATGCACATACCTGGTATGCTCTACTGTACTCGGACCATAAACCCTAACGCGTATTGTAACAAGATCTTAGTAGTAATAGTTGCAAAAATCTGTTACATATATTATATATGCATACATACATAACTCATCAAATGGTGTGGTAGAAAACCCTTTACATTCATTCGCATATTGACAACCTTTCGCCATTCCACTTTATCCATACCAATTTTTTTTTGCTACATTCAAATTCATTAAATTCTTCATACACGTTCCTCTATCCCGCTTGCTCACAACTTTTCTTTCGTGCAACTCATCCTCAATCATATTTATCCACTTATTCCGAGGACGAATCCGCATTCACACACCAGTCATCTCGCCTACGTAAATCTTCTTCGACAATCTGTCATTCGACCTTCTTTCAACATGACCATACCATCTCATTTGGCTCTCACGCGACGTACATACGACATTTTTTACAATCACTCTGCTCATACACCCACGTATTTCTCTTCCTGCCTCTCTTAGATACACCACAAATACGTCTTAAAAATGTCATTTCCACAGCAGTCACCGCGCTTTTTGCTTTCTTTTACGAAGTAATAAGTAAGTATTGTAATCACGAAAAAAAAAAAATTCTCGAAATTTTAACGGAAATACACCTTTTGACCTTTCCTGAATCGAGTCTGACTATTTGTGGAATGACGTCTGTATGTGTGTGTGTGTGTGTGTGTGTGTGTGTGTGTGTGTGTGTGTCTGTGTGTGTGTGTGTGTGTGTGTGTGTGTGTCTGTGTGTGTATGCGCTCTACAGCCTACACCGTTGAAGATAAAATTATGAAACTTTAAACTTAAGATTTGTATATGCCTGGGAGGAAAACCTTCTATTTTTGAAAAGCATATTCAAACCGGCAGTGCATGTTTACTTAAGACTTTTTTTGCAATTTCTGCAATATCTCCGAAACTGCTATACTTGCAGTAAAAGTAGTTAGATTAAAATTGAAAGATATTAGTATTCTGCACAACTATTATTTGAAACATTTCTTCAAAAAGTACCAGTTACAAGATCTTATCTTATTTATATTGCCATAGTTACGTAGGTATGGGAAAGTATATATAATAAATCGCATCTACTATGCATGTCAATTGTTTTAAATATTCAAATATTTTGACATTTAACATTTATTGTCAGGTCACAAATAAGTTTATTGAAAAAACGTTACAAAGGTTAGTAAATAATTTAAAATATTATATGAAAATACTTTGTAAGGTTTAAAGTTAATTTGAAAACTAAAAAATGTACAGACATAATAATTTTTGGTAATAATGTGTAATGAATAGTTATATTTTCTTTATATTAAAATACATGTTTTTTTAGAAATCTGACAATAATCTAACTTTATAATTTTACTGGACATAATGAATATATATATATATATATATATATATATATATATATATATATATATATATATATATATATATATATAAATATACAAAAATTTGTTGCCACTACAGAATTTAGTAGTGAAAAATAAGATAGCCAAGTTCTTAATTATGGCAACAATTTTACTCAAAGTGTGTATGTCTTTTTCACTGTTTTATAAAAAGCCACACGTATTATGATGACCAAAAATGGTGAAATCAAAATATTACGGTAATATCCTTTTCAAGATCTCTGACTCCATATTAACTGCCAGTTATTTAATTGAAATTAAATATAATTATGTTCTGGCTAATGTTTTAATTTCCTCCAGTTGGCAGCAACTTCATTATTTATCAGAACCTTAACCTAGCCCAAAAACCTGGTGTAAGTATCTTTTCCGTCCTTTACGGTTATGTTCGATTTAATCCGCTGATAACGCCGAAAGTGTATATGCGCGCAATAGTTAGAGTATAATTATGTAACCTTCAATAATTAGCGCGTGCTTTGAGCATGCATAAACACTGGCGCGAATAACAAGTCAAAATGATTTCTCTACGCTAATAACACGTACTTATCAATGTTAGGTTTACATGATTATATTGTGATTATTACAGTTTCATCACGCGGCATAAAAAAAAAGTAATGTAAAAAAGATATGTGGCTGTTATTATGTAGAACACTTGAAATATATGTATTCATAACTTATAAATAAACGGTTTACTTTTAAATACAATAAATTCAATGTCTAATGAAAGTACAACGGTTACAACAGTCTATAAGTACTATTTTTACCACTAGATAGAAACACCTTAACAAATATCTAAAATGGCATTTTATATATGAAGCCATATTTAAATCAACAATATTTATTTACAGAAAAATATATATATTTATTTTGATTTTTTTTAATTTGGCATAATTGTTTGTAAATATTGAAACACTGCCAAATAACTTCAAAAAGAAAGTTATTGACGTTACGCTTGGGAGTTAAATTAAGATTCCACCTTGCAAAAAATACAGTAACGTACATTATGCCACTTATCTTTCTACTTTCAGAGTAGGGTGCTCTAAGCTTTAATTCTATAACCAAGATAACTTTTCTTTATAGATCTTATCATTACTGCTATTAGCTTTACTGTATTACGTCCTACCAAACTTAAAATGCGATAATTCTTCTGCATGTCGTATTACTTATATGATTTTATTGTAAATATAAATAATAACTTATGCTTCCTAGAATAATTTGCAAATATGTTACGTAGTTTTCATAAACGATTACTCAAGAACAACACTGTGTAAATACGTCAAGTTATATAGGTATATGTATATTCGTAATTTTAGTTATTATTAAGTATTAGCAAATAACAAAGTCAAAATGGACACAATAGCATTAGTGCATAAGAAAGAGATGGCAACATATTCAATAATAACTCTGTGAGTTTATTCACCTCTCGAAAAAAAATCTGCAAACATCACTATGTTTTAAATTCGTCTCAAAAAGTCAGCGAAAAACAACTTATTACATAACAGAGGTCTTAGACCAAATTGTAAAAAATTGTATCTGCAATTGTCATAATATTGAAGATATGCTGCTACAATAAATTGTAATTTGGGTACATTTTGTTTTATAGATAAGATTAAATGTAGAAATTTTAAATTCCTTAATTTTATGCTTCACTGCTTTTTACTTTCTCATGTCTAGTGTTATAATCATAAAAACACTCAATCTCAAGATTTTAAGAAAAATACACGTTTTGACCTTCCCTGAATCGAGTCTAACTATTTAGAGTATCTAAAGACTCTACTATAATCATGAAACTTTAAATATTAGATTTGTTTGTATATTATTTTTAAAAAGAATTTTCAAACCGGAAGTAAAGATTTACTTTAGCCTTTTTTTATCGCGTCTGCAAAATCTCCTAAATGGCTGCATTTATAGCAAACATAATTATATTTAAAATGATATTAATTATTCGCACAACTTTTATTTAAAAAGTTTCTTCAAAAAGTGTATCGGTTATAAAAAACTGCTGCTAAAATTCTTAACTATATTATTTATGTTGGCATTGTTACATACGTATAGAAATTTGTATTTTACAAATCAGTACGTTAACAGGAAAACAACATAAAAAGTATTTAAGGATTTGACATCGATTGTCCAAAATAGAGTGAAGAGAAAATATTTAAAGAGTTAGGAAAATAACAATATAGTATGCTACGCGTTTAATTTATTTGAGAAGAAACGAAGTACCGGTCATAATAATTACTAATATAGTACAATGAATAGTTATATTTCCTTTAACTTATCAAGATTTGTTAACATATATACCTACAACGTATAAAAGAGCCCAGTACAGATATTTTTACTTAGAGCAATAGCAGACAACCACACATATACAGAAACGCGCTGAAATAGACCGAATCGATTCGTGTTAAACGTATTGCCATTAAAATCTCAAGTTTAAAATTTACATGATTACAAAATGTACTTTCGTTTGCACTACTACTAAAAGAGAAAATGTTCAAAATGGATTCAAGTGCGCTCAAAATGAAAATTTCCATAAAAATTTAATACTGGATTATTAATTCGCAAAAGAAAATAAAATTAAATGTAACTTGCGATTTTTAGAAGCATAACATTTTTTAGGCACAGCGACATTCAAAAAGTAGCCAAGACAAAAATATCTCGTCGACAAGTTCATTGACGTTCACTATCATAACAAACTATTATAAGGAAACGATTTGATTTATTTAACTATTATTAGTGATTAGTAAATTACCGTAATTTATTTTTGAGTAACGGATATTTTACTGGTAACTTATTCCATATAATAATAAAACTTAATACCTAAGATGTACTTGGTGATTCGAAAACAAAATTTCATTTGATACCAAATACATATTGTTAATCATATCAACAAAATTAGTGTGGATTTCGCCATACGTACTACAGAAGAGTTTAAATATTTGTTTGCATAATTTACCCTGATGTCGAAAATGTACATATGTCATATACTCGCAATGTCTCAAGCATTTTGTCGCCTCTATTCTTCTGAAGGTACCGAACTGACTTCAACCAAATTTTGAACTTATATTGGGTAGATGCCCAATTGAATCCGTTCGCATACATGTATATATATATATATATATATATATATATATATATATATATATATATATATATATATATATATATTTATATATATATATATATATATATATATATATATATATATATTTATATATATATTATATATATATATATATATATATATATATATATATATATATATTTATATAATATATAATATATATATATAATATATATATATATAATATATATATATATATCTATACATACATATATATATATATATATATATATATATATATATATATATATATATATATATATATATATGTTTAATAATTTGAATTATAGTAGGTGTATTGTTTATTTGTACGAAATAAACTTTGGTAAACTTTAAGCTTTGAAACAGCTCAGAACATTGCTTGTTTTAATAAATTTTAAACACACCAACAAATGAATGTTACACATGGTATTTATAATCCGAATGATAAGCTGGATAATTACAATTTGTAGGGAGGGTATATCAATATCTCTAGTGGCCAAATATGACATTGCGATCTACTTAATAAGTATATAAATTTTTTTTATTGCGTAGCTATACGTAGTTAGTTCACTCGGTATCTGTATTCAAGAAAAATTCGTTTTCGCAATCTTGTTCTAAGTTCTTCTTTCTAAAATTGAAATAATTGGCAAGCTTTTACGCGGAAATATAACAGAACTGCTTGACCACTGTTGATGGTTCTGTTTATGAAAATAGCACATAATAATGTTGTAATGAAAATATTTGAATAAAATTTAGAGTTCAACTGATTGTGAAAAGCATGCAAACTATTTTTCGGTTTGTAGGTCAACAAATTTCTAACTAGACTGTACATACAGTACATTTCACACAATGAAAACAAAACCAGAGTAAAACGTAACGCACCATTAAGACAGTAAAGAAATCAAACATGACTTTCATTTTTTTGTAACGATTACTTATTTCACCGTTCGCGTATATACGAAAAATAAAATATTAAGTAATGCATTAAAGATTCCAACAAACATTTCAACTTGCCATTTGAAATGAAAAGTGAATTTCATGAAAAATGCATAGCTATTTTTTCGCTTGCGATTCGGTGAATTAATTTCGCGAAAGTACATTTTTAATAATACAACATTCCAGTGGAACTATATTTATATATTTTGTTGATACAAACATATCGCTATTAATCAGAAACATATTCGAAAATAAAATATCAATGCGTTTAATGCGTTATATGCAATATATTAATAAAGCATATTTGACGTATTTATGTGATACACGTGGTATAATAAAGCATATATTTAAATATCACAGCCACAAAGTGAAACAACTGTAGTATCTTGCCCTGGCTTTTCTTATACGTAGTAGGCATTTGAGTTTAGATAGGAAGAACACTTCAATCAAATATAATTATTCATTATATATTAGGTATTATTATAGATCAAATATTTGTTAGTATTCAATGACATGAAATACCCAAGGGAATATTTTATTGCATTTTAAATATATCACTAACGTTTTGCACACTTCTTTCTCAATCTATTTAATACAATAGAGCTATGTTTACATCCGGTTAGAGTTGAAATAACGCGAGCTGTAAGAATTTGGGAAACTTCAACTCAGGGTTCCTTGATGACGTAACAGGAACGCTCAAAGTCAGCTTTACTTTATTTTTATTCTAGTTAAATCTTCTGCAGCATTATTTTCACTCACATACAAAGCTATTTTATAAAAGAATAAATTTAAAAAAATAAGAATAATGGGGGCTGAGTTATGTATTTATTAACTGCATTGATTCATTTATGAATGCATTATAAACATACAAAAGTACTAATTAATGTCACAAAATATTAACATTGCAAATAAACAATACTCATTACTAACGTAAAAATATAGTTACATATATATATATATACAATGATAATTTTCCATGAAATCCTATTCAAATAATTGTATCAAGTACATCAAATTAATTACCATTGTAAACTATTATTGGGCTACAATTGACTGATTATTAGTTGCATATATGAGATTATTCCAATTAAATTAGCTAATATATATTTACTGTACAGTGAGCACATGCACGGAGATTAGACTTATGCAACACAATATCCCAACTTCGAAACGAATGTTACGCATTGTGCGGAAACAGTACACCCAGACCGACATATTTACGATGCGTTTTAGATGAATAGGCGTAAAAAGATATAAATGGGTTAGTATATATATATATATATATATATATATATATATATATATATATATATATATATATATATATATATATCTAAATATATTAAAGCAAATACTCCTTTCTATTATTGTAATATTTACTAATGTTTTTGACCACATTTAAGCTATAGTTTAATCCAAATATTGATCAGGTGAAAATAAACCTAGAAAAAGACATTTATATACATCATGAAGTATATATATATATATATATATATATATATATATATATATATATATATATATATATATATACTTCATGATGTATATAATTGTCTTTTTTCTAGGTTTATTTTCACCTGATCAATATTTGGATTGTAATTAAACTATAACTTAAATGTGGTCAAAAACATTAGTAAATATTACAATAATAGAAAGGAGTATTTGCTTTAATATATTTAGATTTGTATAGGGCCAAACAAACATATTTGGTCGAAATATATATTACAATCAGATATAGTTTACTTAGCCGAAACAATATGCTTTTAGCCGTATCTAAATCTATAATTATTAATAACAAACAACCCTTTGCATCAGTGGAACGAAATTGATTTTAAGCATGCGTTGTATATTTTTATATAACATAAAAATTATTAAAAACAACTTACTGTCGGACAATTTCCGGGAACACAACGTTTTATGTTTTACATCATAATATATTTACCAATATAAAAAGTTCATTAATTAGTTACGAACTGATTTATATTTTAAACAAAGTGGTTCGGCAAACGAAAATCGTATGAAAAACTTATGTAAAAACATAATGTTTCATTTAATTTCTGAATAAAATTAATTACAAATAAAATAAAGAATCAATCTAGAGATGTATTGTTTTATAAATTACATTATATTATCAAAGCTGCGCGGAGAAAATATTGTACTAAGTTAAAATTGGATCCTTTTTAGCAATGCATTGGATTACAATAGAATTTATTCTAAATGTAAAATAAGCGTAAACATCTCCATATGCAATCTTCAAAAAGATATATTTCAACAAATAAATGTTCTCCTCATTAAAGTTGTTTTTAAAGCTTATAGCAGCAGCAGCTTTTCACTTTCATTTACGAATGTATTTAGCAAAGTATTATAATCATGAATATTTTCGAACCCGAGATATTTACGGAAATACACGTTTCGACCATCCCTGAATGGAATTTGACTATTTTCGGATTGACGTCTATATGTGTGCATCTACGTCTGTATGCATTCAAAACTGTTGATAGTAAAATTATGAAACTTAAGACTTGTATATGATCCAGATGTGCACCTCCTACTTTTGTAAAGTATATTCAGACCGGAAGTGCATGTCTAATCTAACCTTTTTTTGTTATTTCTGCAATATCTCTGAAACGACTGCACTTACTGCAAATACAGTTATATTCTAAATCTAAATGAAAGATGCACAACTTTTATTTTAAAATTTACTACTGAACTCCTTAAAATTAATATTATATTGCCATAGTTTAGTTGATAGGTATGGATATTTATGCCTGTGAATATATTAACAGAAAAGCTAAAAAGACTTAAATAATTTGGGATTTGACGTCGATGGAGTGAGAAAGTATTCTAAAGATCAGCAAAATATTCGAAATATTATTGCATTGAAGAAGATTTTTAGAACGAATATTTGTAATTCTTTGAATTTTTAAATATTTGTACTTTGTACCCTTGAATATCTACTACGTATAAGAAAGTCCAGTTCGCGATATTTAATTGATACGAGCTTAGGATCAATTGTACGATTTTTATTATTATAACAACAATTATAATTGTATATTTCAATCATATGAAATGCCGTATTAATAAAATGTTTCATTTTATTTGAAGGATAAAAAATATTGGATTCGATTTTTTAGAATCTGGATTAATTTGATACGGAAATATAAATTTTATTCGCATTACCATTAAATAAAAATAAGGTACAAACTTTGACATAACCGAATGAATATATTTTAATATTTACACGCAGTTTTTAGAAATACAAAATATTCGAACAGCAATCTGGCTACACACTAACGATAACACGCCGATCACAGTGGGCGGGGATTAGGATACTTTTCCAATATCTAAATGATATGTATATGTAAGTTACAAAATTTGATAACATTTCAATATATAACTATTGAATTCAAGTACATCATTAGTATACAAATGTGAAAATATCAACTACACGCAATTCAATGATATACGCAAATAATTCGAAATATTTGTAGGTAAATCTAAAATAACAGATAGAGTAGGTGATTTACGTTACAATCTACCTACAACCGTAAACATATAAAATAAGAGAAGAGTTCAGAATATCCAAACAAATATCATTTGATAATTAAAAATATTCCAGTTTTTTATTATTTGTTGTAAAAACAGCATTTGCAGTAATATAGAAAATGCACGTAACAGCAAACCGAGCCAAGCGTGAAAAATACTAAGCAAAACATGTATGAACCAAACATGAATACATCATTCATAACTACGTCACTTTCAATTCTTTTCGTACCTTTTTACTTAATATCATTCGTAACAACAAAATTTAAAGGCGTCTAGAAAACGTTTTCGTTTATTATCAAAAATTCACAATAATCAACTTCTTGTCAGTAGCGCAAACTACAAATTGTTAATGTGTATCACAGGATGAAACAGGCGAGCATATGATTGGAAAATAAATCAGCATGAAAAAACACTACTGAATTATAAACTGTTTGAAATACCATTTAATATTTCTATAACTAGACATACATTCATAAAATGTTAATGTTTTTAAAATATTAATTATTAAAGTTTGAACAAGACGACGTCAATCTTTAACAGTAACCTAGGAAATAATTGGCACCAAGTTCAAGTGGTATATGGCAATTGTTAACATCTGTTGAACAGTTTTCGTGGTTACAGTTTATGCTGTTAATCCGTAATCAAATGCTCTTCTTTTTTTCAGGATTTAGTTAGACATGTCTATAACAGCATTATGAAAGTTTTGTAAAGTCATTTAATCCAAACCAAACAATAATATACAAGAATCGTTAGTTGAAATAAAACAACAAGAACTGACACCCTAACGACTATTATGACATAAAAACTGTCAATATATTATTTGTGTCCACTGTCGACTTCACTATCGCCACAGATCTACTAAAAAAATATGGTGGAGCTGTGCGGTAATGACGATATTATTGTAATGTAGATGTTATTTTTCTATAACAGCTTGAGAGATGCCAGTAGGCAAACATAATAGAAAATAATGAATAATGTTTTGTATTCTCAATATCCTACATTCTGATCCCTAGATTTTCATAATTCAATACTACTTTTTAGATACGGAACAGTATTTTGCTAGTTTAAGCATCATATTACTGTGCATTGTATCGTAAATAAATATGCGTGTATAGAATCACAGTCGGTGACGATAAGCTTACACCAACATGAAGTTAAATGGAACACTTTGTAATCCCCGAAATGGAAATTAAAATTGTTAAAATCAGTGCATTACAAATGGTTACGTTACAACATATTAAACTAGCTCTGCCATAATGTACAAATTGGATTTTCGTCGCTGAGAAAGATACCTAATGGTAATTGCTACGCACACACGGCCATATATCCTTACAATTTGAAATGTTGTATTTTACAATTCTTCCTATCTAAACTGATTACCTACTAAGTATAAGAAAGTCCAGTGATATTTATTATTTATTTGTATAAAGTACATATCAAATATTACAGCGCTTTTGTTTATATTGTTTTGCGAAATAGTTCATTTTGTTTAGAAATAGTCATTCAAATTTATTAGCATTGTGGGAACTACGAGATCTGTTTAGAATTATCTGTAGTATATTAATTATTTGCAATTGCAACTATAATATTAAAAATATTCTAAGAAAATTAGTTAAATATTGCATATTTAGTCATTTATCTTCACATTCACTTTTTCTACCTTTTTGTTACAGCGCCAATTTCAGAAAAACTGCAATATTGCGAGGCCCTTAGATTTTAAAGTGACTTTTGTAGCGTAATAAGAAAAATATACGGTCGTTCGCAAAAAATATTTGCTATGTATATAGAAATTGCGTAAAATTTTGGTAATTTACTTTTCAGAATTAAATGTTTTAACTGCATTAACAAATTTAACTACACTAGTCTGCATAACTGTTCTTAGGGCATTTGTATATAATTTGTGGTGCTCAAATCATTAACCTTGTTAGAATAATGATTTACTGATTTATACAGACAAAAATCACCACATCCGTCTGATTATGATCAATAAAAAAGTATGTTTGTTTAAACATATTCTATCTAATCAACTGGAGGAGTAGTATAATTGTAGGAGTGAAATAGCATTGATAGCTTAATAAAAACCCAATTAGCAATAAAACCCTTATACAATAAATAGACCTATTTATGTCCGTAGATTCTACTGTTCAATCCTAACGCATTGTAAAACTAATACCGCGTTAATGCTCAAATTGGCTTATTTCGCTACAGTTTCAAACAAATAATATTTTTTGAAAATGTTATAAACACTAAAATCTGCTTCCTTTTTAGTATCGTCCTCCATAGACTATAATCACACATTGCTTCGCAGCCAAATTAACACAAATGTTCCTAAATTTTATAACCAGCCGACAATCAATCTCACAATCAACTCAATCTATGCTAAAAACACAAACTAAATAAATATACTTAATTTATTCTTAGCTAAAAAGATTTTATAATAACTCAGTAATTCATTTCAAAACGCATAACATTTAATTTAACTATATTTAATTGAAACCTCATATTCTCTTCAATTACACTAGCATTTGTTATCAATCTGTAAAATTGCTCTTCCGAGTCACCAAACAGCATCTACAAATGCAGTAGTAATAATTATTGTAATTCAATTGTCATTTCACATAAAAGCATATCGACATATTCACTGTCAACATTTGCCATTCAATTCTCTTTCTGGATCAATAAGCACGTTCTTATATTGTCAATCTGTCCACACATTTGATCCGGAAGTGGTTCAAAGTGAATTTACTTCGGTGTTCACGGTATCATAAAGCAGTCACCGATTACTCCCAAGTGTTGCGTCGCACCGCGCCGGCTAACCTACATAGCCACGCTTCCCGCCACAAAACAGGAGAAGCATAGGTATGGTATATTCCACTAGAATCGGAACCCCATGGCGCGCACTTCCGTTGAAACAAATCACTAGAATTCTATTTCGACGACGAACAAAACCACTGTGCACAGTGGGACACCCAAAGACGAACGACAGCAAGCCCAAAATGTAGAGAAGGAATAAGTTAAATATATTAGACGCTCAGAAACAAGATATTAGAAGTGCACTAATTAGTTTGATTACATAAGAACTTCAATTGGATGAGTTTGAACAATGTTCTACACCGCCAATTTTGATTATGAAATTAATTAGTAGTATATATTGAAAAGCCAAGTGATAAGCATTTAGATATTAGAATATGTGAAAGTATGCATATATAACATAAATCTAAATCTAATCTTAGAAAATTATTCACAATAAAGTCTATATAGCACCTATTCCCACGACGGATTGATAGAATCTCGTAGAATTCAATTAACGGAACTGTAGCAAGCAAATCGAAATATTTTCTTGCTCTAAAATCGTTGTACAAATATTAAAAAATATATTTAAGATTGGTATTGCTTCCGGAAGAAAACATCTTACTCTTGTTTTTTTTTTACAAAATGATTACATTTACAGAAAAAAATATGTATATTAATAAAAAATTCTAGCTTCCGTTTGAAAAAGATCCATAAAAGTAGTATCATTTGTAAATGTCAAGACCAAAAATATATTATAATTTATAATGTTATGTAGATTTTTTTTGGTAATTTCAAACATTTTCTAAAGTCTATATTTACGATCCTTGCCGTTTTTGAGCATAATAATCCCGAAAATAAAGAGCCTAGTGGATTTAAAATGCGAACGGTGCGATTTCTATGCTCATAGGTTAGGTATACCAAATTTGGTGTCAATTCGTTCAGTATTTTCAAAAGAGAAGAAGCGACAAACATTTGGTCTTACGAGCGAGCGACGACTAACAATAAAGTATATGAGTTATATATACATACATATTTCAATTCAAGACACTAAAATACTTTTAACTAAAGAATTTGTTCAGTCCGTCAAACCTACAGACACACGACCGAATACTTACGCTCTTCGGTATTACGTACGGCGAGCTAATTCTTCATCTCTTCCCACATTTTTCACCATAGCAATTATTTATTTACGAGTACTTGTGTAGAACATGAAAACAATTGCACTTATTATTTATATTGATTAACATTTAGAGTTATCAGTAATTCTAAATTTGAAATTAGTTGACAATATATTTGAGTTTAATTATCAGTATTATTTTGACAATTTCACAATTATTTACAGCACGATAAAAATTATGCTATGTAAAAGCTTTAAAATGAACAATTACATTTCCTTGAATAGTTATTATTTGTATCTTTCTTTGAAATACTGTTTTGTAAGGTCTACGATTTTACCTATCAAAAGTCAACAATACTGCCAAATTGACGAGCATCGAAAGAGAAAAAACATGTTTAACTTCACCTTCGGGTAGCGATTTTTATGAAATCAGCGAAATAGCACTTTTGCATCTTAGTTTTTGATTCCTTCAAATAATATACTTAAGTAAAGTGTACATATATGTTCCTGTCAGTGTATCTCGCAATGTTTGCTTGTACGAATGTATATGATGCTGCTAGCAACAGCGCAACCGGAAACAATACCGGAAGTGCGGTGTGCGGAACGATGCGAAATACTATTTCCATTATGCGACGCCGTTTCAACAAGTATATAAATAATAAAACTTTATCTAGGATTACAAACGTGCCTATTCCTAGTTATAGAATACTTTGAACGCACACCACCACGCTGCTAAACTCTTATTCCCTGATGCAACCACAACTAAACTTTGTTCCACTTTAAATTTTCAGCATTTATGGTATCAAATCTATATTTTAATAAACCTTGCTATAAATGTTACTGCGCAGAAAGTCACATTTAAAATAATTTTGTAAAATTTCTTAATTATGAAAGATTAATCTACATTTAAAAACTGGCAAAATTAGTGAAGCCTGCTATAGACAATATACAATTATGTTCCTGGTGTGATATTTTTGAGGCATTAAAATATCAATTGCCAATTAATTTTGTAGTTAATTGGACTAAAAATAGAAATTTAATAAAAATCGACATGACAGAAATATTCATTGGCTTCAAGACTGCGTAAAAAAGGAACCACTCCGATTCGTCTACTTCATTATTCTTAATTGCAATTTTTGCAAACGAGCAAAGAATGATTAAAATAAAAATGCTACATCCATTATTAATCATCCATCTATTGAAGATCGCCAACTTTTGAGTTCAAAAATTTATTGCTTTAAAATAAAAGTGTTTTTTTAACTAACGAATACAACTTTTCAAATAAAATGAAACAAATTGGTGTGTGAACCACAAATACAAGTAATGCTACGATACCAAGTATGGTTCGTCTCGAAATATACTGGTTTATAAGAATGTTTCTTTGAAAATTGTATTTGATTTATAATTTTGTATTCATGACAATCTAGAGATAATAACTGCGCTTTATATTGACTAATTTTTAATTTAGTGGGGATAAAAATATGGCGAGAGGTTCATATCGCAATAGCAACTTTTCTACGTGACATTTTGTAGTGTTATCAAAATTAAATGTTCGATCGTACGATTATTTTCGTATAATACAACTCAAGTTATATTACATACAGGTATACCGAAAGCAATTAAAATGTCGCTTTCGTAAACGGTTTACTGAGATACTTCTTTCATCCGTACGCCTATTGCCTACCCGAATAGTATTTTCCACTTGCTTCAAATAAGTGCGCACTCAGTGCAACATCAGCCGTCAAACACTATACTATGATCTGCAGTTCAGTGTGAGAGCGTATCATGTGGGAAACAAAAACTTATTAAGTGCAGTTTAGTGTCCGCCCAGTCCATTCTTTGATAAAATTAAATTTTTGTCAGTACTATAAACAAAATGAGATTTTAGAACTAGGAAATTAATGATGACTTTTAAATTTATTTATTATAAATACATCCTCAATCTCTATATCGCTCACATATGAATCCCAAAATTTGTCTACGCTGGAAATTAACAAGTTCTTTATGACATTAGGTATATATATATATATATATATATATATATATATATATATATATATATATATATATATATATATATATATATACGTACATACACTAGAAAAAAATGTATGTATTGATCCTGGGTAAATTATTATCCCTATCCTGGTAATTCTACAAATGACAGGAGGAATCGATTATAGGTTGTATGTTCGATTCAAGAAGTCGTATCCTTGGTTTGTGTAAACCATTTAGAGACATGGAATTACACATCGGTGTGTTATTGTCTTGCTTCCTTTCACAGATAAGAGCTTTTCTGCAATCTACTCACATATTTTCAATATATGAAAATATCTAGATATTCGCAATCTCCACTTAGGAAAATAGAACTGACGAAAGATTTATAATTTGATGTTTCGCAATTCGAAAATGTCTTCTACCTATATATTGTATATTAGGGATTGCAACAGTTACGGCTATACATCAAAGACTCGAAAGCGAATTGACAGTTAATAAATTGGTTAAAAATAGCAATTCAATATTTCAAGTTTAAATTACGGTTGTACCGATTATAGAATGTAATTTCCGTGTGATTAGGGTTTTCAAATGTTTGTTTTTGGAATGTAATTCTATTGTTCGCATTTGCATCCGCTTGTATCTGCCAGTTACCTTCTCATTTTAAAGGGCGTACATGTGTGCCTTTAAGGGTTTCCACGAAATAAAATATCCGATCACTTTCCAGTGAAGCTGATGCTAAAAGTCTGTAAAGGGTCTGGTACCGGCAAGGAAGTTGACATGCATCCACAAATCCACCCGAATTGTTGCATCGAAATTTATTAAGAATTACGACAGTTGATCATTAGTTCTTGGCCAGAATAGTTATTCATAATAGTTTTTATATTGTTACACAATAGACTACTAGACAGTGTTTACATATTTTGTTAGTTATTAATAACAGTGAATTTCAGTTTGTGTGGTTTGTGAAATTTATAATGAGCTGTATGTAATTTTTGTTATACTTTTTATTATATTTTTTAATATGTTTGTATCTGGGATATAAATATATTCATCTGCTTTAAGATGCGTCTCTATCCAATTGCCTTTAGTCCATTATTATATTTAGTTAGATATTGTTACATAATTAATGGCATACGATGGGTTACAAAATTTGTAACAGCGGTAGGATCTGCTTACATAATTGGTGGCTCCGGTGAAGGATATTGTTACAGAATGTTTTCTAGGAATACTAAAATATCATAAGATGCAAAGATGTACAACGGCGTCCTAGTTGATAAATGAAAGTGAATGTAGGGTATGGACATTTAACTTTTACATATGGTAGCTTCTAAACGCTTATTTCTTCAGATATTTATAGTTACTCTCGAAATATTATCTCAATTACACAATTAAGCGCGTATAGGTACTACATCTTCATCTGCGGCGGCGTGAGTTGATTTATAGGAAGATGTTGCAGTATTATCGTTAAAAGATAGCACAGACGATTCTAAATTTACCGAGAATTTAAGCAGAGAACGTACTGTTTTTTACCTTCTTTAATGAAGTAATAAGTAAGTATTGTAATCACGAAAAAAAATATTCTCGAAATTTTAACGGAAATACACCTTTGACCTGCCCTGAATCGAGTCTGACTATTTTTGGTATGACGTCTGTGTGTGTGTGTGTCTGTGTGTGTGTGCGTGTGTGTGTGTATGCGCTCTACAGCCTACACTGTTGAAGATAAAATTATGAAGCTTTAAACTTAAGATTTGTATATACCTGAGGCGAAAACCTTCTATTTTTGAAAATCATATTCAAACCGGAAGACTTTTTTTGCAATTTCTGCAATATCTCCGAAACGGCTACACTTGCAGTAAAAATAGTTAGAATAACATTGAAAGATATTAGTATTCTGCACAACTTTTGTTTGAAACATTTCTTCAAAAAGTACCAGTTACAAGATCTTATCTTATTGATATTGCCATAGTTACGTAGGTATGGGAAATTATATATAATACATCGCATCTACTATGCATGTCAATTGTTTTAAATATTCAAATATTTTGACATTTAACATTTATTGTCAGTGTCACAAATAAGTTTCGTGAAAAAAACGTTACAAAGGTTAGTAAATAATTTAAAATATTATATGAAAATATTTTGTAAGGTTTTAAACCTTACAAAATATTTTAAAGTTCATTTGAAAACTAAAAAATGTCCGGCCATAATAATTTTTAATAATGTGTAATGAATAATTATATTTTCTTGATATTACTATAGAATCGAACATTTTATATCTAAAATACATATGTATTTTTAGAAATCTGACAATAATCTAACTTTACAATTTTACTGGACATAATGAATGAAAATAGTTTCTTTTAAATTTAAACATTTTATATTTTAATTTACATACTATCAAATTAAAATATACTGACTACGTAAATGAAAGTTTAGGGCCAACACATGGCCGATGTTTTAAGTGTGTTTTCAAGGAGAATATTCTGTTATATAGCTATGATATTCTCATATCTAACCCTATTGAAGCAGATAATCTGAGGTAATTTAGAGGTAATCTTAGAAGTATCTTAGGGAAATCCCAAATAATGTATGAAAATCTTTGGGCTTTCTCGGGTCATCTGTGGAATCTTTGTTGTTCAATCCCTCGATAATTGGATTACGATTTGTACGTGTAAAGTGTAACATATGTCGATTAACCTTCTCGAGCATTGGCCGAATATAAGTTGATAAGTTATAGGACGTTGTAGTATTCGATTGTGATAATTTATAAGGCTGGATATGGTGTTTTTAGGATTTTTCAGTTATCCAATAAATAATACTTGTTTTTACGTCAACATCAGGACTAAAAACTTTTTACTTTCTTTTACGAAATAATAAGTAAGTATTGTAATCACGAAAAAAAAATTTTTACGGAAATACACCTTTTGACCTTCCCTGAATCGAGCCTGACTATTTTTGGAATGACGTCTGTGTCTGTGTGTGTCTGTGTGTGTGTGTGTGTCTGTGTGTATGCGCTCTACAGCCTACACCGTTGAAGATAAAATTATGAAACTTTAAACTTAAGATTTGTATATGCCTGGGGCGAAAACCTCCTATTTTTGAAAAGAATATTCAAACCGGAAGTGCATGTTTACTTAAGACTTTTTTTCCAATTTCTGCAATATCTCTGAAACGGCTATACTTGCAGTAAAAATAGTTAGAATAACATTGAAAGATATTAGTATTCTGCACAACTTTTGTTTGAAACATTTCTTCAAAAAGTGTACCAGTTACGAGAAAATTGCTATTACCCTATTTATATTGCCATAGTTACATAGGTATGGAAAATTATATATAATAAATCGCATCTACTATGCATGTCAATTGTTTTAAATATTCCAATATTTTGACATTTAACATTTATTGTCAGTGTCACAAATAAGTTTAGTGAAAAACCGTTACAAAGGTTAGTAAATAATTTAAAATATTATATATAAATATTTTCTCTGGTTTAAAGTTAATTTGAAAACTAAAAAATGCCCGGCCATAATAATTTTTAATAATATGTAATGAATAATATTTTCTTTATACTACTATAAGATCCAACATTTAAAATCTGAAATACATATGTTTTCTTTGGAAATCTGACAATAAACTAACTTTACACTTTTATTGGACAATGAATGAAAATATTTTCTTGAAATTTTAACATTTTATATTTTTATTTATATACTATCAAATCTAAATATACTGACTACGTAAAAGAAAGTTTAGGGCCAATACATGGCCGATGTTTTCTAATTGTAGCGATGTTAATGTAAATATATAGAAAAAAGTGTTTAGTCCTGATTCTAAAGCGTTGAAGTAAAAACAAGTGTTATTAATTGTATGACTGAGAAATCCTAAAGCACCATGTCCAGCTTTATCTTTTGTTATCTACAAGAGTTGTCATATATAGTATCTGAGTCTTGAGTTAATTCATACGATTCGATTTCCTATCTGAATTCCATACCTAAATCTATAACCACACAATCTCACATTTTCTACAATAACCCTCGACTATATAAGGTTTTGTTTTTAATAAGAGCATGGCACACTTCGCTATATTATAATGCTGTAATTAAAATTGAAGTTTATAGCGCAATTTTAATGTCGAGTCATCCAGTTTAGTATTTTGTTAAATATTTATATTAATTTATTTCATATAACAGTTAAATGAACACCATTTACACCATACTATTATAATACATATTTGTCTAAGGTAGTAGGTAGTTTTTAGTTTATAGTGTAATTCGAATAAACATTAAAACAGGATAACTGTTATTGAAAAACAAGCTATAAAATACTAACTTTAATCCTCGTATTAACCTACTTCATTTTTCATACTATAGCATATAATCTATACGTAATGAAAGTTAGGTTCTGTAAAGTTTAACCGTAGAAATGTCAAATTTGCTATTAAACTGAACAGTAAATAAAACAAGAATAAATATAAATTCACAGCTAAAAGTTTTCCGGCGAAGGAGTGCTACAGGCAAATGAAATGGTTTGAATGTATGACACATTGACAGAATGTCGCGTGAGAGATAAACAAAAATTATATTTATGGACGACGCGAATAGGGTGAAAACGAGGCGTCGTCCTCAGAATAAATGGATTAATATGATTGGGAATGAGTTGCGTGTTATATCTGATAAAACTTTATGGGCCTCTGAAAAAAAATCTAATCACATTCTCGGATTCATGCCGTATTTGAAATAAGATTCAAATGAGTTTATCACTATCCCATCCATTTTTGAGAATAATCAATAAACTATGCCATCTTTTTCATGCAATTTTCTGAAATAAACATTCAATAGTTACGGCTCAGTCACCACCACTGCAACAGCGACGTATTCGGAAGGGTGGATGCGTTGAAGACACCCTTTAATCTCCATAAAAGTAACGAAATATGTATCGTTAAAATGATATATGTATGGTAGCAACATACTGATAATCTCAGATAATAGTATGTGCTTGGTGCCAGTGAAGTTTTATAGTAATCGGATGCGTGTTGCGTATTTGGAAAGTGATTTAACTGGTAAGCCGCCTATTTAAAACTAAAACCACCATATTGGTTGTTTAATCATGTTGATGTTTGCTTCACATTTGATAAGTTGTATTAAGTTTCATTATTTATGTTTATATAATTATTATTATAGTTACAGTGAGTCTATTTAATATAATTATAGTGTAATTTGTAATCATCAAACGAGCATGTGTGGTTTAATGAGGAAATTACCATTTTAAACCTAAAATCCTCTTTCGAGTATCACTTAATTTTTAGGATATTTGTTCAAAGTTGGTGTTCTGTTTTGAAGAGGGTACTTTGCAACCGAAAACATAACACTTTGCATATGATTTCGATTATTTTCATGGAAGAAACTCCATGATAAAATTATACTATTATTTTCACGTTCACACTCAATGTTGTGGTAAAAAAGGGAATTATATGCCTTATAACTGCCACCACATGTTTCTTGTATGTATACATAAGAAACTTCTCAGTCATTTAAAAGTATTTGAAAGAATTTAACATTAACAGAAGTAACACAAATTCTTGTTTTCAACATTAACATAAATGTATGACGCCATATCTATATGATCAAAAGTAAAACATATTTATATATATATATATATATATATATATATATATATATATATATATATATATATATATATTATACTCTAGCGATGGTAAGTATGATTACGAGATTGGGAGAAGAGTTTCTGTTGATTGTAAGATTTTAGGGGCTTTAGGAATGTTTTCAAGAAATTTTTACATTTCTAAGGATGCAATGTTATGCGTGTACATACAATGGTATATTTGTCCCATCATTGATGTATGGAAGTAAATGTTGGGTTTGGAAAACCAAGCATTAAAGGCGCGTGATTGCTGTGGATATAAAAATTTTAAGAGGTATTTGTGATGCATCAAGGAGAGGCAGGAAGAGAAATACGTGGATGTGTGAGCAGTGCGATATTTAAAAAAATGTCGTACGTAGAATAGGTGAGAGCCAAATGAGGTGGTACGGTCATGTTAAAAGAATGTCGAATGAAAGATTAACAAACAAGATTTACGTGGGCCAGATGAATGGTGTGAGAATGCGGGGTCATCTTCGGAATAAGTGGATAAATATAATTGAGAATGAGTTGCGCGAAAGAAAAGTTGTGAGTAAACGAAATAGAAGAGTATGTATGAAAAATTTAATGAATTTCGAATGAAGCAAAAAAAGTTTGTGTGTTGAATGGCGAAAGATTGTCAAGATGTGAAGTAAAGGGTTTTCTGCCACCCCATTTCATGAGAATAGGCATGAAGTTATCTATGTATGTATATATTATAATAACAATGCACACTTTTGAAAATATGATTATAATCTCGATTAATCATATTTATGATAGTTTCTATCCTTAAGTTTATTTGTTTATACGTATACATATCAAACAAAATAATTTCCGTTGCAATTGAGTGCACTATCTGCTGTGATAATGAATCCCTTTAATAAATTGGATGTGTAAGCTGTGAATAAAACATAACTATACTAACTAAATAAAACTTATGATCAGTTGCCCTAATAAAAATTAGCGCTAATCATAAATCAATTTACTTTATTATTATTTAATGAAACTACTGATTAAATATCGCCAAATTTAATATAAACAATAATATTTAATTATTAAATACCTATTTTATTAAATTTATGCTTCGAATTTCGCTTTGTCATCAAAACAAAACAAAAATGATGTCCGATTAATACTAATTCTAGTTAAATGCAATATGGCGTTGTTGAATTTAATTTCATACAATTGTATCCTTAAAATGTTACAGGTAAGATGTTGGTTTCTTAATCTTGAACGTGCTTTGCTTTTATTTTATAATGATTATATACTGCTATCGTATATAAAACACTCCTGGTTTTCCGCTAGACAAGAATGGAAGTTTCGCATACTTTTATCGTAATTGGTATTCATTATTTTAAAATAATAAAACTAAAAATAACCGTCATTTTGACAATTTCGCTCGTAATAATAATTATTATTATAATGCATAGTATGACGAATATGATAACAACTTCTGTTAATTATACATACATAACTTCATGCATGTTCCCAAATGGGATGGCAAAACACCTTACACATCTTGACAATCTTTCGCCATTCAACACTATCCTTGCAAACTTCTTTTGCCTCATTTAAATTCAATTAATTCTTCATACGCTATAATACTTATAACATGATGAATCTTTAAGTATTTCTATTAATTCTCAAAGAATTCAAAAGAAAATATTAATAAGAAAACTCTAAAACTTTCGTAATCATTCGACAAATATCAAAACATTCAAAATGTTGACATATAATCAACAGTGGCACTATAGATTTTAAATCACTTATGAATAGCTCACCTTATTTACCATTGCACGTCAAGCTTATGCATACTGTTTACTAATATTTATTATTCACTTTCATTCGGTTTTATGCTAATCTGGCTAGTTAACTTTTATAATTTTTCATACTTTGCGTAATTATTTTACATTGTAACATATTTCAATATGCTGTATCTGCAAGTCTTGTTTGAGTAACTATTTTGGCAGATATTAATAAATATACCAAAAGGCAGAGCAAATAGGGACGCGAAGATAAATATGGAGTAACTGGCTTGTTTTAATTTAAAATAAACAGAATATTCTCCTACGAACTACCTGTCTACTATATGCACATATTTGGGAGATAATATATACGTTTTTGGCTAACAACGAATAATACAATTTAAAATAACACAAATCAGTTTTGTCGTTTTTTGTTTTTAAATTTCGCTGGATCAAAAAACAAAGTACGCTAACGAAGTATTATGACTCTAATTTTACGATCATATCTTAAATCATATCCCAGCCAAGCTCGCTGGTAATTGAAATTGTACAACGAACAAGCGGAGCAAGCAAGCTAGCAGCCACCATTCATTCTGTCCACACGTCTAGACGGACATTCAGTACAAACTCGAAGAAATCGCATCGATACCCTGGGTAACGAACATGAGTTGGCACACGTGCCAACAACATAATTCGACATTTTTGACCGATGGCACGCGACACCGACGCTTAAAAGCATGTTATCCCAATCTTAGAGTGTTTCTTCTTGTTGTTGCTTTTCTTTTCACAAATATATTAGGGTCCATGATAAATAATTAAAAATCCTATAACTTTTAAAATATATTGCGGAATGTTCTCTTTTTAATTGTAGAAGTGTTTTAGATACACCTATAACTATTTTAAAAAGTTTTGAAGTATTCTGAACATGTTTCCGAAACATCACCAATCTAGACATCAAATTGTGTTATTTATTTCCTAAAATAAACGAATCGCTTTTGATAGGATTTCGTGATACTGTTAATTAAATTCCTTTAGTGACTAAATTCGTAGTATACAATTGATTGTAAAGTCCAAATTTAATGTTATGTAAGAAACTCTTGCAATTCTTTTGATATTCATAAATAAAACTGCTTTACAACTTTTAAATAACATTTAGTAAATTTTCATCAATTAGTTGATAGTGTTCAGAAATGTTCAGTTTTTGTAGTGATAAATACTAAACTAAAATTCTTAAAAACACCGATTAAATTTTTTGATAAATCTGTCACGTATTAAAACAAAAAGTATTTGCAGCAAAAAAATGTTCATCATATCATTAGTATGCAGACAATATTTGCTGGTTTAAATTAAAAAATCTCTAATTCTAGATATCATTAAACACGATGTTCGAAATCAAACCAACTATCTGTCCCAAACATCGTCTGCATACCAAAGTGGCAGGAGAGAAGTGGCGCATAAGAAAGTGAGCAAGAGATATAGAACCAGCAGAAATCTTGCGATTTCTAATAGGCATCAGAGAGTAGTAGTTGTCTATCCCAAACAACCAAACCAAACCATACTCTCATCGCAGCTCAGATACCAGAGACAATGTAAATGACATGTTAGTTCTGGCGATGTTTGTTTGCGTCTGTGTGAATAGTTTCGGCAGCTATAATATACGTACCGTGTAAGTCCGATCAAACTTGATCTTATATATCAAACTTAACAGAATTGGCCCGTCGAAAATTTGCATAAGTCCCTTGTCATTACCCTTGCCTGCCGCTATTCACTTGTCATTTGATACGGCGGTTATCATGATGATATTCGCGGCCTTAGTGGCATTAGTTTCACACAAATTCACATTCAAGGACGATCGACCGATACCTATATGGATAGTCTGTGGCTGTGTGTGTGTGTGTATGTGGTACTACGTGTGTGTGTGCGCATGGGAATTAGTAGATCATACAAGAATTAATTGGTTCACTATCTAAGATGATGATGTCAACCCACGGACATGGGTTAAGAAATTTGGAGGTTTGCTACAAATACGAGCCTATTCACCCCATTGCATTATGTATTCTATTAGTTATTTATGTTTTCATCTACTATATAGAATATTAAACCATACTTGTCCTAGCACGATTTTCATATATGTATATGTATGTACCTGCATGCAAAGCGTACAACAATAGAATGACATGATGACAGTCTTCTGAACTGTTTAAAATTTTAGCGATTTGGTACCAATTATATTGGCATTTTTAAAAATTTCATATATAAATATGGTAGAAGAATACGCGTTAATAATGATAAAATTAATACTACTGCTTAACGATATTTAAGTGCATGAGCAATTCACCCTCGGCTTTGCCTATCATATCTGGTACGAAAGTATAATCTTATATTTTCATAATTTGTTGCTCATAACAAAAAAAAATGCCTAAGGACTTGAATTTTATAGTTACATTATTTTGACCCTTTAGTAGATGGTCAGTCAATCAATCAATTACAACGGAAATTATATACTTAATTTGATAGTTTAAAAACAAAATGGCATTTCCATTTCAAATTTGCTACAAATTGTGTCCGTAATTACCTTTATATAATGATCGAGCTTTCGTTTAACCTTGAGGATAAATCCACTTAAATTTATACCAGAGACAAAACTTTATTAACGATGTCTTTAATTGGATTATAAAATATTTAAAAATCGTTTATTAACGAATTCCGTAGTTAAAGGATAAACACAGAAGTTTCATGTTGATTTGTATAGATATACCACAAAAAAACAAAAGCATAACTTGTCTGTTGTGTGACGCATATTTTCTAGCAAAATGTATGTAAATATTATGCTCAACATCAACAAATTGTGACCTGAAATCTGCACAGGAAAAAGTTATTTAAAATTAAAAACTGTCTATATGAAAACAAGGGAGTTCTAGTAGGAACATATTAAAGTGAGAATGAAAAATCTATTTTATATTCTGTTACTAAATGACTGGTCAAAAAGTAGTTTAATTATCTAAAATAGCAAAAGACCCTTCTGTCATAATCGTATAATGATTTTTGGAACATTAAGATACTCATGGACATTCACTGAACAAAGCAGCGAAAATTAATGAAATCCGTGTATTTTTAAACAAACATTGATTTAATTAAAATTAGTGCTAGTTGTATGATTTCCAATTAGATACTTCCATATGATGTCATAGCAATTTTGCGCCCATATCGGCAAGAATAATTTCCAGCTGATATTGAACAAATAACCCTTTCATGTTAATCTAACCTAATTTTCAATAAATGTTTACATCGTTTTAACCACAATAATATTCTTTGTGATAATACTTGGACATTTTAATGGTCCTGTGACTAGCCACCCTTAATTATATATCAAATAAACGACGAAAGACATATTTTCATTTTATTTGATAATGAATCTCGGTGGCATGGACTACAAACCTTGTTCGAATATACATCCCACTATAAGAATTACAAAACATTATATATTGTTTTTCATAATCATATTGGCCGACAATTAGAAAAATCAAAATTACTACAGTTCTTACTGCCCAAGTCAAGCCCGATTAAATTATTCGTTTCCTACATTTAGTTACGCGGTTGAAAGTAATTAATTATTTCTATCCTCCAGATAAAACTTAAATAGGATCGACACATTTTCATGCGACAGAAATATTGAAATTATCTTACTTTACGCAGAAGATAAAGCAACTAGGACGCTAACCTTCAATCTCATATATACTTTTTTTCAAATAAAGACTTTTCTGTTAGAACAGATCCTAATTTAATAAAGTTGAGTTAAATTGTAGCAAATTGAATCAAAAGATTTGATTTAAAAAATAAAAGAAATATATTTTCATGGATTTTTCTGTTTTTTTGTTCTGAATTTTCATTTTTGCTTTCTTGTACGAAGTAATAAATAAACTTTGTAATCATAAAATATCAATCTCGAGATTTTAACGGAAATACACCATTTGACCTTCCCTGAATTTTGGAATGACTTTTTTCTATGCATATATGTGTGTCTGTAAGTGTTCTTGCCAAAACTTTAAATAAGGAAACTTTAAACTTAAGATTTTAATATGGCGCACACAAATAGCAATTTTTAAAAAGAATATTCAAAATGTAAGTTTACTCTAGTCACTTTTTTGCGGTTTCTTCAATAAATCCGAAACGGCTGCACTTAAAGTAAAATTAGTTATATTTAATATATTAATATTTTGCACAACTTTTGTTTAAAACATTACTGCGAAAAGTAAACTAGTTAGAAGAAAATTGCTCCTACAATTTTTAAATTACTTATTTATGTTGGCAAAGTTATGTAGGTATGGAAATTTATATGCATTCAATAATATCAATTATGCTTGTCAATATTTCAACAGGATAATAAAATGGAATTAATTAATTTGGGACTTGACATTTGACATCGATTTTAACTAAATAGATTCAGAGAGAAGTGTTAAAAGGTTAGTAATATATTCAAAATACTGTAGCATTGAAGAACATATTTTATAAGATATTTAATTTATTTGTAAATTAACATATTTCCGGCTATAATTATGACTAATATAAAATAGATAGTATTATTTCCTTGTATTTAAAAAAAAGTTTTATATATATATATATATATCCTAGCTATCTAAACTGATATATTTACTCCGTGCGGTGCACTGTAAAGGTGTACTTTGAATAAAAAATTATACCAAACAAAAAAAACGATTTATATAAAGCGATAGAATATTCAACTGATTTTAAATTACGACCACACACATCGTGATAAACATAGGCAAAGACATTTTTATTACTAACAAAAAAATATTTTCTTTACTACATAAGCAAGTACTAGAATTGCATAACATAAAAAGCAAGTAATATTTTAAATTTGGACAGCAAGGATTGCTATGTTATTACTTAAATAACTTCATAAATCTAATAACCCTAGAAATGTAACCTCAAAATACACGAACATCAAAAGTCATTTGTAAATTTATTATTTTTCAAAACTTTTCCAACAAAAGTTTATAAAGCACTGAATTATATACAGCATTATAAATGACAGTCTCCACTAAACATACTTCTCTTTCTTGACATTTTTAAACTTTCACTTTCAATTAGTCCAATACGACGTTCGACCAAACCAATACACATTTTTACTTTACAAATTTATATTTTTTAAAAATGATCCAGTGCGCAACTAAACAATACATTTGCTTTTAAAAAGAACCGTATTCATAGTGATATTTGCACTTTAGGCATCAAATAAGTGAGATACATTTCTCGTACCTTTAAAGATGGATTTGTATGCCATACATTTTATTAACTCTTACGTTTCAGCAACCTTCTTTGAGCATTTTTCTATAAGATAAACTTATAAAAATGTTATTCTGAAGCAACACATGGCTGTAACTGCCGATTTAATAATAAAATAAACGATGGTTTTCCGATCAATAACGTAAATTGTTGCAGTATTCTACAAGCAAGGATAGAGCAAGTTAGTAAGATAGACCGTAAAAGAAGATATTATTCAAAATAAAAATAATATATATATATATATATATATATATATATATATATATATATATATATATATATGTATATATATATATATATATATATATATATATATATATATATATATATATATACATATATATATATATATATATATATATATATATATATATATATATATATATATATATATACATATATATATATATATATATATATATATATATATATATATATATATATATATGTACATAAATATGAATTATAATACATTTTTTCGTGTCAAAAGAAATGCAAATGAATTGTGAAATTATGCAATAAAAATGATTTAAAAACAAGAATTTTGATTGCATAATTTAACCAATTCATTTGCATTTCCTTTAACACGAAAAAAAAGTATCTGATCACGTCAATAGCGTGTTAAATATACCCACTGTAAATATATATATTTGTTATTGTAAAACTCAAATACCCTCCGGGATTCATTGTTCCAGCATAAATGGAAAATAACAAAGCTATTATTTGCATAAATTAACTGATTCATTACATGTATACGTGAAAATGATCAATCTAAAGCTACATAGGAGTTTAAATAAACCTAATTTAATTTATGTTACGTACCTACAAATAAACTAACTGAATTAATATAAAATTTTAAAGGTGTGTGTTTTTAAATAATAATGAGAGAGAGAAATATTTTTAAATGTTATATAAATATTCTTTATACAAAATAGATATTATCAATTGCTTTTCCATAAAAGCATAAATGTGATTTTATTAAAAATTTCCGGTCAATATTGGCAAGCAAATATCACTTGAACTAAAGGACCATCAAAAGGTCCAAAAAAATTGTGATTTTGAAGAATGTTTATAAGTACTATACCGTATCAATATTGCTATTAATCGATGTAGTGAGCTTAACACTTAAACAATAAAACTACGTGTAGTACTTCAATGGACTTACGCCGAAATTTACTATGATGTAAAAACGATGTACATCACAATATAATCATTCTTATAAATATCAGTCATTATCTATTAAACATCAAGGATTGTTAATTATTCACTTATGAAATATAACTTAATAATGACTTCATATTCTGAACTCTTCAGAATGTTTGGCAATAAGGCAGTGACGTAAATTTACAACAAATATATACTCTTAGTTTTCACTCAACATATCGGTTAGATTGATAGCTCTTTCTGTCACTTTATAACAATTAATGAGATTATTTTTATGATTTCCAGTGTTTGGTTTTATTAATCGTGTATTATATAATTTTTACTTTCTTATACGAAGTAATTAGTAAGTATTGTAATCATGAAAAATTTCTATCTCGAAATATTAACATAAATACACCTTCTCACCTACCCTGAATCGAATCTCACTATTTTTGAAATGACGTCTATATGTTGTGGGTCTGTGTGTATTCGTGTTGAAAACTAAAACATCGGCCATGTATTGGCCCTAAACTTTCTGGTAAAAGTGAGTCTTAGGAGGGCCACTGACGTCTGTCAAAAAAAGAAGCATAACCGCTGAGGGATAGTTCCAGATAGTTCATCGAAAGGGTTTTCTTGATCTATTGTATGGCAATATCAATAAGATAAGATCTTGTAACTGGTACTTTTTGAAGAAATGTTTCAAACAAAAGTTGTGCAGAATACTAATATCTTTGAATGTTAATGTAACTATATTTATTGTAAGTATAGCCATTTCGGAGATATTGCAGAAATTATAAAAAATGACTCAAGTAAACATGCACTTGCGGTTTGAATATGCTTTTCAAAAATAGGAGGTTTTCTTCCCAGGCATATACAAATCTTAAGTTTAAAGTTTCATCATTTTATCTTCAACAGTGTAGGCTGTAGAGCGCACACAGCCACACACACACACAGACGTCATTCCAAAAATAGTCAGGCTCGATTCAGGGAAGGTCAAAAGATGTATTTCCGTTAAAATTTCGAGATTTTTTTTTTTCGTGATTACAATACTTACTTATACTTCGTAAAAGAAAGTAAAAACGTCCGGCCATATTAATTTATAATATAGTATAACGAATAATTATATTTTCTTGAATATTTTAACTATTGTATTTTAATAACTTAATACGTATAAGAAATTCCAGTACAATACACTGCAGATGTTTCATTATTATTTTGTTTTGTATCAAGAGAAATGAAGCAAATTTGATAACGACGAAGCAAGATGAGCATTAACCAAAAATGTTGTTTTAACAATTGTTAATCAGTATTTTCAATTATAAAATAAAAGCACTTAAAGCATTGACGCTAACTACTTGGTAAGTTACTTTTAAGAAATTACAGCGTCCTGTTCCAATTCAATTAATTAATATTTTTAAATAACATTTTGACAACAAATATTCACTAAAAACATTAAGCTAGAAGAGCTTATCATGCGCATTATAGAGACAAATGTACATACATACACTAGACTGTTCTATATTTATGCATTTATACTGGTGTGGTAACTTTTTCTCCGTGGGAACACCGGGAAAGAGTTATCAACTAGAAGACTCCACTCTATCGGTAGTACTTTCCAAGATCCTTACCAAGTATTAACTCTTCTCAGTTAGTTGTTTTTCTATAGATACTTTCTCGATCTTTACCAGGTTTTACTTTTCCCCACAAATACGGATAGACAAATAAATAAGAACAAATGTCGTGGAAAACTAATCGTCAAAAAGAGCAAATACTGAGCAAATTAAATTAATAACAAAAGTAAGTACCACGGAAGAACAAACGCTGAAGAAGAGATATCGCCAAAGAAATACAAATTAATTTAAGTACAAATAACGAGAAATATACGTACGGAGGTAAATATGCAGAAGAAAAGCAAATACTAGAAAATGAAATGGATACGTACTCGACAAAAGTTACCATGTTACTTACATTTAGATCTCAAACGCAAATGAAATGAAATGTTCAATCCAAGCAATCACATACAGATCAAATAAAGTACACAAAGACACACTGATGCGTGGACGCAACTCGCAACACGTATAGATAATTCATTTCCAAACATGACAAATATAGAGAACCTACACTAACGGAAACTTTAGTATTTGTTGTAATAAATATGTGACAACACAATACAAATATTCGCAATAAGAAAAACATTGCACTATCTTTCCCGTATACTGCACAAATAAAGTGGAACAAAAAATCCGAATACTAAAAATTTTAACATTGACCCTTTTGGCATGAAGCCATAAGATTTCAAAATAAGCCATTTAAAGCACTTGAACCCTGGATATATTTGCTGTCAGAGTAGGGTGCTAATCGTTATATGAACATTGCTGCAAAATAGAGATGAATTATGTAATACTCGAATAGAAAAATGTAGAGATCGTCAAATTGCATTTTGATGCAAATATCTGGCGCACGTTGTATATTCGATGTGGGCGATTGTGATTTTCAAGTCAGGTGAAAGTTATTTGCATACATGCGAGCATCTGGTCCGTAAGAAATGTTCACTCTGGCCTACCTTACCTACACGTCGCCGCTGGTAAAACACTCAATACGATTCTGAATATTTTTATGCTAATACATGCATTTACTCCTATAATTATTATAAGTATTGTTCAGTAGCAGTAATCTAAAGCGTTAGTTACAAATTATAGTACACACGCTGAATTAGAATTGCTTGAAATATAAGTGTATTTAATTAGATTCGCATCTGATTCCAACTTATATTTAGTTAAATCAACCAAAGTTTGTTTTCTTATATATAAAATACGTTTTGTGATCTCCAAAAATTCTAAAACAAGATTTAACGGTAATCTCAGTTTTGAACATCTCTCAATTCATAGTTGCTGTATTGTCAATAACGTTTCTTTCTCTCTGTCTCGCTCTTTGTGTATGTGTGTGCATGCGTTTGGGCATATGTGCAGTAGGGGGGGGGGGGGGGGGGGGGGGGGGGGGCGAACGCTCGCGTGCGGGTGTGTTTATGAACGCTTTAGCTTCAAAACTGATGGACATACAAAGCTGAAATTTTAAATTTCAGATATATATATATATATATATATCTCGTAAGATTTAAGATAATATTTAAGCCGGCAGTGCATGTTTACTCTTATTTTTTCCTTCAGATACTGTCTGGTGTCTGCATTTACTGAGTAAATAATTAGTTTGAAAATAAAAGAGTTCAGTATGTCCGACATTTTTGTTTGAAAAAGTTCTCTCAGGAAGTGAACTTTTTGCAAGAAATCTCGTTTTAATTCTTTAATTTCATTATTCGTTGCTATAGTTACTTGTATATATATATATATATATATATATATATATATATATATATATATATATATATATATATATATATATATATATATATATATACTGCATATAGGAAAGTTTACTGCAAATATTTGTTGTTTTCGTTAGTGAAATTTAAAAATAAATAAAATAGGACTGTAATACGAAACAATTAATTGTTCATTAGAATATATTTATATCATAAAAATGTAATTAGAATTCATTGTTAGTTAATTTAATTTAGTTAATGTTTTCTTATGATTTCACGTTGAAATCTGAACTTCAAAAATGTATTTGAAGTTTCCTAGCGGTTTTGTACTAAAACCACATCCAGTGTTCGTTTATGTATAGTCCCATTTATCAATTTTTAAATATACCAAATGTTTGCCTTAAGTTTTATATAATTATCTCAGATTTATGAAGGAAAATTGAATTATAATTTTTGAATCTGGCAAAATTTGGATTATTAATTTCGATGTGAAACATCTCTCTGTGAACTCGTCGTGACATTGTAGCTTTTCATAAGTTATGCATTCTGTCAGATGTCACCGCTCTGCAGTTTAGTTTAACTATGTTATGTTTTTCACGTATCATGATGTCGTAAACAACTATTTATCGTTAGAAAGGAAAATATAGACTAAAAACTCGAAACTAAACTCAAAACATCGGCCATGTATT